>CAUYRT010060015.1:0-59572 GCA_963574885.1 Lepilemur ruficaudatus
GACAAAAGTAAAGACCAGGCACTAGAGAAGGAGACCAGACAATAAAGGTTCTGAAATTTGGCCGATATTTAATTGAAATCTCAGTCCTGGCATCTAAAACAATGCCGTGCACACAGCAGATCCTTGCAGGGCGTTTCCTAGTTCGTGTACAGACAATGGCAGGAGCTTCGCTCCCGAGACTTTCACAGTTGTAGCGTGAGTTTCCTCCTTGAGTCTTCCTTGGGTCTCAGTATCTCCACACACTTCCCTCTGTCTCGCTCTTCCTCCCTCCCTCCCTTTCTCTCTCTCTCCCTCTTTCTTGGCTAATAGGAGCAGCCGCAGCAAATATTTTCACCGGGAAGCGTGGACATTCTGAGTCCAGCACTGCCCCAAGCAGCCGGGGCACAGCTGTGCAGTGCGCGCCTGGCAGAGGCGCCGTCTGGAGCAAGACACCCCCAGGCCCACCTCCCTCAGCCTTCTCCGCCTCCCACTCTGTCCTGACTTCCTCCTAGTGCTCCCACCGTGTCCACCCCAACCCAAAGCAGCCTCCCGACGTCGCTCCATGAGTGCACCCACAGCACCCGTGGGCCTGGTGAGAGGTGGGCCCAGGACCACCCCTTGCCTGGGAAGGTGGGGAAGTCCTAGAGGTTCAGTGACACCCAGGGCCTCTGTCTCCTTAGACAACCATGGGAACTGAGGGGCTGAACACACCCTGCAGTTAATAACAACGACAACCCAGGAAAGGGCTAACTGCTTGGTAAGAAAAGGGGATGTGTAATCCAAGTGTCAACGGTCCTTTCTTCTCCTCTACAGCCAAACACTCCAGCAAAAAAAGGAGAACCACAAACGTGACTCCTAATGTCTTAAGGACTAATGTGGGTCTGCAGGGGATGTTTCCAGGGAAGACAAGGACAAGGTGCAATGCAACTCACCCAGCAAGACTGCCGTTAAAATTAATCGGAAATCTCTCTCTCTCTCTTTTCCCAAAATGTCTACTCTTCAGTGCCAGATCTTGCCCACGTCTCCCTCTTCACTTCTCATCTAGAGCAATGTGGTTCCTCCTCCTCCTGCCTTTTCCAAACCATTTCTCACCACTGCCTCTTCCCTGCCCCACCCCCTCGAATTCACAAATGCCCGGTACCTGGGGAACAAACACTGCATCCTTTTTCTTTACAAGCTAAAGAGGAATAAAATGGCAAATGCTTATAACAGAACGGTTTTCTCTGCCACATACATGGATATGGGATATTTGCTAGCATGAACTCCGAAACCTCCCTTTCTAAATAAAGAAGAAGTCAAAGCGTTCACTAAAAGCATACTCTGCCCTAGAACAGCATGCACAGCCCAGTCTAACAGCCCCGGGAGTCAAAATTCATTACAGAAAATGTTTCAGCTAGATGACGGTTCAACCGCAGTCATGCTGGCATCCTGGGTCCTTCTCGTTCTTCAGTTTCAGTTACCATAATGATGATAACAAAGTGAGTCCTGGCTGGGAGGGAGGGTGTTTCCACTTGGCTGGGTTCCCTCCACCTCTCCACCATGTCGCTAAGGGTTATACCTCAAGGTGGAGAGAGATCAATGTGGCCGCAGAGGAATGTAGCAATTGGCCAGGCCCTGAATCGTCTAGCATGTCTTAAGGCCAGTTTTCTAACTTTACTAACAAGCCCCAAGGCCCAGAAGAAATCAAAGCAAGGACAAGAGACCAAGATAAAAACCACAACTGACCTAACCAACTAACAGACTCTATTCACTCAAACAATGTTAACTATTTGGAAAAATCCCGTGAGCTGGCTAAGAATTTGAGGGCTGACAGGAACCTGAAGTCAACATTGCATTAGATTCTGACACCTACTTAGTTGTAAGGAGCCAGGGGCAGGGTTTTTCCTGCAGTGAATTATTAATTTTAAATGTTACCCTGGTCTTAGAGAGACATAGCAAGCATAACAGAGGGTCTCTTCAACCAAGTATGTATCTAATAGGTCCCTTTGGGCAGCAAATTCTATAAACCAGGGTTGTGCTCAAAGACAAAATATTTTTCAAGGAGGAACAGTTGAAGAGGTCTCACGGCCACAGGTAGAGTAGCCCAGTCCCACTTAGCCTGGGACCAGCGAGTTTCTTGAGGTGCAGGACTTTCAGTGCTAAAGCCAGGACAGTCCCTGGGCAAACTCGGGGCCTGGCCACCTGCATGTACCCACAACCCTTGGCTAATGAGCACTGTTGAATCACAAGGGCAGCAACACTGAAGGGAGGAGGAAAATAAAGTCCTTCAAAAAAGCTAACTTGCTCCCAGGAGACGTAATCTGTCTATAGTTCAAAATTGACTGTAATTGCCAACTATTCTAAAATGTGAACAACCTACTTGGTCAGCAAAGGGTTTCATGATCAAGGACTTTGGGAAATGCTACAAACTCCTTCTCCTTATGCAGGCTCCATGCACATCAACACATCAAGGGCTCTGGGAAGTCTTGCAGCAGGAAGGATATTTAACGGGGGTGGGCTCAGTATGTCCCAGATAGACTTGACCACACAAGCCTTTTTTCACTTGATAGTTATGATCATCCACTTAACACACTTTGAGAAATGGAGATCCTATCCATAAAACCTGTGGTCCCCAACCCCCAGGCCGTGGCCCAGTACCAGTCCATGGTCTGTTAGGAACTGGGCCACATATCACTGCCTGAGCTCCAGTCCCCACCCCCAAGCCCCACCCCACCACCCATCTGTGGAAAAATTATCTTCCATGAAACCGGTCCCTGGTGCCAAAAAGGTTGGGGACCTTTGCATAAAACTATAAAAAACTTAGGAGGTACATGATTTGCATTCAGTAAGACATGCACATCTATTTCAAAGTCAACACATTTCTCTTTGTACTCGATGAAAAGCATATTATAACCTGAGCTAAAATAGTGCCACAATCTATATTTATTTTTAATAAGACACTTGGGGAAAATGACTGAGCTCTATACAGGATCTTAAAGTGTGAATAGAGCTAGTCAGAACAGTATTGAAAAGACTAAAAGACTTGAACTTGAAATCCAATCTAAAGGTAGCATGTGAACTTTGTGTCAGATGGATGTGAGAAATTTATTCATTTATTCATTCTATTCATTCATCCAACGAATTAAGAAAGTACACATGTGCCAGGCACTGTGCTAGGTCCCAGGATACAGCAGTGAACAAGAGAGAGTGGCAGGTATCTACACACTTCATGCTTGGGGCTTCCAATCTTGAATTTCAGTAAGTGCTAATGCTGCAAAATGTTAAGAAAGTACAGGGCTATATAGGAGAGGCCTCAAGCTCAGATTCAGGGGGTGGTCCTGAGGGCTTCCGGAGGAGGTGATGTCAAGGCTTGGACCCAGTGGATGAAGTGGGTGGGCCAGGAGCAGCATTGTAGGAGTGTTGGTGCTGGGCAGGGGAGACAGTGCTCTGGGCAGAAGGAACAACATGTGCAAAGACCTGGAGGTGAAACAGAGCTCAGAGCATTCTCTACAGATGCTAGGTTTTGTTCCCAATGACAGTGCTAGAAATCATTTTCGCACACAGTAGGACCTCCATACACTGTGACTATTATTGCTACTATGTCAAAGAAGACAACCTTGCATCAGGAGGAGGTTTGATCTGACCCTTCCTATATCTCCCAAGCACAAAGCAATAGACCTTATGCTTGGGAGAATTTTATGATTCCCTTTAAAATCTGTTTAAAAGCCTATAGACTTCTCCTCCTGGAAAACAAAGCTTTCAGTGAAGGCATAAAACTACATATTAACAAGCTGCACATTTCTGATTTCTTTTTTCCTTCTTTGTGTGCTGGTTCCCTCCGGGTTCCAAAGAAAACAGCCCAGTGCCCTCCTCATCAACCTTGACTCCTCTTGGCTGCTTCACAAGATGCTTCCTGTAGCCCAAGACCTTCAGAGCAAGCAAATGACAGTGGAAGCTTATTGGCCTACTTGGGTTTTGTACTTAAACCGCAATCACCGATGCAAACGTGACCTCCCCAAGTGGTAAAGCAGACACTTGCTTGGTGGAAATTTTGATTAGTAAAGCCAAGCCCAGCAGTATCCTCTCTAGAGGCTGGAGCACGTATCCGGAATAGGACATTTAACAGCAGGGGCTACCCAGGACAAATACTTACCCCTCTGAAATTCCAGGCTTTAGGAGAGGGAAACATGGGAAAGTTGTTTTGTCGCTGCCGTTTAGGCCTAGAAGACAAAAGACAACGCGTTCATTATTCAGTGGTTGAGTGTTCAGAGGAAATCACTGGTTTTGAATGCAGGCTTCTCAAAAAGAGAGATGCCTCAAGAAATAGCCCAGGCAAACCAGGCAGCTGGAGATTTCTACAACTCTGCAATCCACAGCATCCAAATTCACTCCAAACTCCTTTCCATGCCCTGGGAGGAAAGCCCCAGAGTCCTTTAAAATAGTCAACACTTCACCCGTACAAAATAAAATCTAAAATGCAACATGGATGCAGTCGAGAAGTCAGATGAGACTCCCAATCTTTGTCTTGACTTTTCACACAGAAACAATTCCCAAATGGACACCACCAGGTGAGGTTTACAGCTGCGGCTCAGCCTAGAACTTTCCCCCGTTGCACACACACGCTGGGGAGTCCCAGCACCTCCATTAAGGCCACATTTGGGCTCCAGGTTTTTGAAGGATGATCCACAGGACAGTTGCCACCGCCCAGCATGCCAGAGCTGGTTTCCTCACCTGTTAATCTCTCAACATGAACCAGTCTCCTTAAAAGTGATGGAGGCAGCTTCAAGTCGGGTCAGGCCGGCACACAGAGGCTCCAGACACACTGGAAACATCTTATTTCTGTCTTGTAAATTGAATCAAATTTTTAGCTGCCAACACACTTTTTTCAATGTTTTTGTGGAGTAACAAATTACTCCCCCCCAAAATTTGGTATCTTTCAATATGGATATTCGGATTTCACGTTTGCTGAAAAGCATCTCTGAAAAGGTCTACCTTGGGCTTTTCCTGGGGTTTTAGTCACTGACATGCCAAAAGGGTGTTGTTGGTTACATGATAGGCACCGTTGCCTTGACCCCTCTGCTGTAATCAGCAACAACGCAAGCATGTAGTGACCAGAGCACAGGCTTTGCAGTGTGTCAGACCTGAGTAAAAATCTGTGTTGGCTCTACCATACAAAACAGACAAATAAAATGCAAGGTAATTACGATGATAGCAGCAGCTAACAGGTACTGAGCACTTTAAAAAGCATATGCCAATACTGTATACAGTTAATCTCACTGACTCTCACTGTGAACTCCGATGCATCGTTGTACCCATTTAATAAACTGAGGCCTCAGGATATGAAGTGATTTGCTTAGGATCACGCAGGTGAAGTCAGGATTCTGATCTCAGTTGTCTGACCTCAAATCCCATGTTTTATTAGCTGTGTGACTGTGAACGTAAGGCTTACTTTCTCGAGTTTCTGTGTTCCTATGCGCAAAACAGGGGAAATAATACGCTCTACGTTGAGTCGAGATGAGATGAGAGCTCTAAGTCCAGAGCTGTCACTGCTAAATTCTCACAGACGTCCACCTGGCCCCTCCCTTTCTCTCCCAACGCCTGGACCCAAGAACAGCACTGCAGCCAGACATGGGGCTGCTGCGGAAGGGCTGGGGCAACTCACACACAGCGGGGAAGCGGGGCCTCGCGTCCCTTTACGTCAGGCCCCTCCTCTGCTCACCCTCCTCACCCTCAACTACGACAGCAAAACCCAGGCTAATGATGTCTCCAGATAGACAGAGACCATGTGGGTGGTTATTTATATTTAATACTTTTCTATTAAGTAACATGTTGGCCTAAGTTCTTCTGAAAGAAACTTCTGCCTTAAAAAAAAACACCTGGATTTCAATAAGACTTCTCCCTAGATACTGCTCCTTCCCCTCCTGGCGTATAACTGAGCTTTGCTTTCCTAATTATCTGTGAGATTCGCTGCTTCCAAAACAACAATATAACCAGAACATTCTGAGAAAAATGTGCCCTTGTCTTATATGTTGCAATCCACAGAAGATCACACATATTGTTATTAAATAATTATCATAATAATTAACAGCAATTCAGTTACAGGGACTAAGCACTTTACCTACATAATCTAAGCCTCACAATACCCTTATAAGATAGGTTATTATATTATGTTACATTCCATTGTTAATATATGACATACAGATGGCATCATAGTGGTATTACATAATGCTTAATACATGATGCGTTATAATGGATTACATATTTTAAAATAATATAACCTTATCACATAATATAATTCTATACAATATTATATAATATTGTGATAAATGGGGATATTATCATTACCCCAATTTACAGAGGAGATAAACTGAGGCTCTGAGAGGTTAAACCACATGCCATAAGTCACACAGCTGGTAGATGGCCAAGTTGGGATTCACACCCAGATGTGTATGACTCCAGATGCAGGGGGCACAGCCTCTCTCAAATGAAGAGAAGTCCCACCAAACAGGGCAGAGCATGCTTTTGAAAGAAAGTTGCCGGGGCACTCCCTGTGGGAGGGACCAGTTTAGCAGAGCCTCACACTGTCAGGCCTCGGGGCCAAAGAAAAAGCGTCAGAGCAAATCCGTCAATCTGGGGCACTCTTAGGCAACTGTGGTGCCCCCTCTCAGCTGCGGAAACTGTCAGGAGCTCTACCAAGAGAAGGGCTGTCCCTAATTTTTAGCTCCCACCCCCCCCGTATATCCCACCACCATCTTGGCTTCTGGATCACTCACATTAGCTGAAGTCCCTTTTAACAGTTCCAATCTGATGTCATGAGACCCTCCTTAGAGTTTCCTCCTTCTCTCCAGCCAGACACCGGCAGCCGGGTGGTTTTAGCGGACAGCTTCAGGGAAGGAGAACCACCTGATGGGAAGACCCCTTCAGGAAGCCAGTAGGGACCCTGGCACATACAGTACAACATCGTGGAAGCACCATGGCCAGGTCCTCACCAAGGGAGGGCCCTCAGTCCTGGGTATATTTCCTGTGTCGTAGAAGCAATGTCTAAGAGTGTGGGTTTCAGAAGCTAACATTTAGAGAAGAAATAGAAAGCCTGAATAGCCCCAGTAACTAAGAAAGAACTGAAAGAAAATGTCAGGCCCAGACAGTTTTACTGATGAATTCTATCAAATTTTCAAAAAAAGAAAAAAAAGTCAAAAACCAGATCATTCCAATCTTATACAAACTGTTCCAGAGAAGATAAAATGAGTCAAGAGTTAACAAGTAAAGTATGGCACATATGAAGAACTGGAAGAAGTACGACAACTTAAATGTCTGACAATAAGGAAATAGATTAAATGAAGCTATATTCATTCTTAAAAATGGAAAATCATATAGGATATACATTAATGAAAAATCTCAAAAGACAAGGAAGAAAAATAGAATGAAAATCCCTGTTGCAAGAAATATGCATAATGTGACACGATACCATTTAGGAACACACAAAATAACACTCCATTGTTTACAGCCATGTACACATGCAGTAAAGATGTAAGACTGCAGAGGAAAAGGCACTATCAACCGCAGAAAAGAGGTTACCTCCGGGAGAGAGGGAGGCCAATGGGCCAAGGATGGGCACCCAGAAGGCTTCATCTGTACCTGGAATATCTCATTTGTTCACACACACACACAAAATCTGAAGCAAAGGTGGCTAAATGTTGATGTTTAAATTTGTACAGTGGGTACAGAGATGAATGTTGCACAAACATACAGAGTCAGTTCTGCGTGCAGACGGAGGCCCTGGACGGGCGCATCCCAACTGTTGACAGTGACAGGTAACGTAGCTGGGGTGGCGGGCCAGCACCAGCGTGGACATTATCTTTTATGTTATGTAGTTTTTAGTCTTTTACTGTGACAATATATCATGCGTGTAATGAAAGTTATAATAGCACCTATCAGAAGGTCCTAGAAGGTGGGGAAGGAGGCAGGGAGGCATGAGACGAGGCTGAACAGGTGAGCAGGGCTGGACAAGCCAGCAGAGTTTGGCCGTAGAGCCGTGGGGTCCACTGAAGAGCTACAAAGCAGGGAGTGATGTGATGAGATTTGCCTTTTAGAAAGATCCCTCCGGCTAAAGGGAGGGGAAGAGAGAGTCAGGGGTCCAGAGTGAAAGCAGAGAGACCAGCTGGGAGGCTACCACAGGCATCCAGACCCAGTGTGGCCTGTCCCCGGGGGCACTTTCACGGTTCTGAAGGCAATGAAGTCACATGGGCCCATTCGGACTCCTCTCACCCATTCACCACCCTCTGCCAGCTTTTTGTTTTTTAGAACACCACTGTTTAATAGAAATATCATGTGAGCCACATATGTAATTTAAATTTTTCTATTTGTCACATTTAAAAGTAAAAAGACACAGATAAGTTTAGTTTTAATAATATAGTTTTATTTAACCCAATATATCCAGATATTATCCATTTAACATATAATCAGCAGGAAAAAAATGTTAGAGACATTTTACATTTTTTCAGACTAAGTCTCCAAAATCCAAAGTGTATTCTATACTTAAAACAAGTCTTCAAGTGTTCACTAGCCACATGTAGCGTGTGGCTACCCTACTGCATAGCACAGTCACAGAAAAACACACACAGTTTCAAAGAGTCTCTGACTGTGAAAATCTACTGCATGTTATGTCTCAGCAGTTGTCGACCAAGGAAAACGTATAAATTGAGACCCTTGTGAAAAATGAGCACTCTCCAAAAAGATTTTAGGATCCATTAGAATTCAGAAATCTGCAAAACAGCCAAATATTTCACAAAGACTTTAAAATGGTAGTCCTATATCTGAAAAAACCAAGGGAAATTATCTCCAGGTCACAACTGTATAAATGACTTACTTGAACGGAACAACAAATGCAACTCTTCTCCAAACGGGGAGTATTCCAAACAAAGGGCTGTGAGCTGTCCCTCAATAATATAGGACTGCTCTATTCAAACTAATTCCAGACTTAACTAAAAAGAAGAGGTTGAAACGGTTTTTTAAATCCGTGACATTAGTATATTTGTATTTCTTCTTCTATAAAATGCCTATTCAGGTTATTTGCTCACTTATATAAATAAGTACTATTTTTTTTCTTATGGATATGTAAGAATTCATTACATACTCAGGATACAGCATGTAGCAACGTGTTTGGCACATGGCTGGTACTATAATAACTCTAACTAAAAGGTGTGTATTAAATGTCCATCAACTGATGGATGGATAAACACAATGTGATATATCCACGCAACAGAATATTATTCAGCCATAAAAGAGAATAAAGTACTGACACTACTACAACATGGAAGAACCTTGAAAACATTATGCAAAGTGAAAGAAGCCAGACCACAAACGGCACATGTTGTCTGATTCTATTTACGTGAAATGTCCAGAATAGACAAATCCATAGAGTCAGAAAGTAGATTAGTGGTTGCCAGAAGAGAGGGAATGGGGAGAGACAGCTTAATGGAGACACAGTTTTCTTCTGGGGTGACCAAAAGGTCCTGGAATTGGATAATGGTGACAGATGCACAACACTGTCAATGTACGATGCCACTGAATTATAATACACTTTAAAATGGTTAAAATGATAAATGTGGCAATGGTTTACATGGTAATATTTTATGTGTATTTTACCACGATTTTTGAAAAGTACAGGTGAAATAAAGATATTTTCAGGCAAAATAAAACATACATATTTAATGGAAAAAATCCTCATGGAATAATGATGTGAAATAAAATCCTATTAACTACTCCAGAAGAGGGAGTTCTGTAAATAAAAGCTGAGAGAGCAAGCATTTTGTGCAGCCTGGGGAATGACGGAAATGGCTTAGTCGTGAAGTGTCATCAGGACATGTGAGAAATCGCCCTACAAGTCCCTGTTTCTAAGACACACATTTACTCGAGTCATTCAACAATGGTAAGACTTCCCACACCTTCTGGCTTCTCCACTTCCTCCTCCCCACCCCGCCCCCTGGCTGGGTGCTCGGAGATTCAGCAGCAGCAGCTGGTCCGTTTTCTGCTCCTATCGCAGGAGCCATTTTGCTGCATTTCCATTTTGCACTTTAGCTTCCGGCAAAGCTTGTATCTTTAGAACAACTTTTCATGAGTGCAGTCTTCCAGAAGGAAAACTACCAGTGGTAACTTTCTGTGCTTCCCAAGTGGTGCCATATAGAGGAAGTTCAACCCCATAGTTAAAGGCACAGATGTTGGAGCCAGCCAGCTGTGTGACACTGGACAAGTGACTTAACCTCTTTGATCCCTAGCTCCCCCATCTGTAAAAAGGGGATACTAACAAGACTCCCTCTCAAGGCTGTTCTGAGGAGTAGATGAGTTAACATATGGAGAGCTCTTGGTGCCTGGCGCAAGGAAGGAGCACTGTAAGATTTAGCCCCCTTCTGGGGGACAAAGTCAGGAAGGCCAAGGACTTTTGTGGTTTGGGCTAACTGCTGTCGCTGCACTCCTTGCACTTAGTAGGAGCTTAAGACATGGGTGGAGAGCGAGTGCAGGGTGCTCGCCCTCAGCAAGTCTGCGGCCGACAGCAGCACAGAACGGCCTTACACACGCTTTGCGAGAGCGCGCACACAAGCACATGCAGTCGCGAGGGAGAGCATTTCCGCAGCCGAACCATCTCACCGCGGCCTCCGCGTGCCAGCCAGGGAGCTGGGGCAAGCCTGGTGCGCGGCTGTGGGCTGCGCTCGCCCCAGTCGTCTCCTTCCCAGGCCTCCCTCAGGCTGAGCCGGATCCTCAACAGGCACTTTCTGAACACAAGGGCCCCCAGTGCCAGCTGACACCCTGGTCTGGAGCTGTGCGGGTGGACAGCTCAGAGGCAACACTCGCCAGGGAGTGAGCGGTGGAGGACCAGGTTCCAACACGGCCCCTCCCAAGACTGTCTAAGAGCATTTGGAGCATGTGTGATTTTCCCCTCACCAACCCCGGCGTCGTTCCTATGTCATCTCTTCATCCGGGACAAGTACCTGCAAAATGCCCTAACTGCCCACAGCAAATTAACAGCCCAAACACTCCCGAGAGACACTATCCCACTGTGACAAATGCACCAAGGCTCCTGCCCATTTACATATTTCAAGTCTGTGGATGGGCTACAGGTTGCTCATTCATACTTCTATTTGTTGGTCAGCCACCGTCAACCTTTCTAGAACAAAGTCAGGCCACCACAGAGAGACAGCAGTAACACAAGGTGGTCACAGCATGGGCTCTGCAGTCTCCAAGACCTGGGTTCAAGCCCAAATCCATCAAGTGACCATGGACAACTTACGCAATTTCCCCAATCCTCAGTTTCCACCTTGAAAATGGGTATGATGAGCCTTGGACTTCATAGGGTTGCTCTGAAGAGTAAATAAACAATTCCCATAAAGCCCTCTGCCTGCTAGCTGGCTCCCACTGCATGAGTAATATTTGTTAGCTCTAAATATCTGCTGAGTGTCCACTATGTGTCAGGCATTGCGTTAGGCACAGGGAAACAGCAGAGAGCAAAACACAGTCCCTGTTCCCTGGAGCTTGCATCAGCAGGTGATAACTTCTACGGAGAAAAACAAAGCAGGCGGGGGGGCGGTGGTGGTGGTGAGAGTGGCTGCTCTGCCATACGGAGCACGCAAGGCAGGCGTCTCCAAGAAAGAGACCTGCAAGATGGGGAAGCATGTCTTCGGTGGACAGGACAGCATGTACAAAGTTCCTGGGGCAGGGCTCAGGGGCAGCAAGGCCAGTACGGCTGCAGTGGGGTAAGCAGTGAGCCGAGAGGAAGTCACGGAAGGGGCTGGAAGCGGATGGTAAGAGTCTGACAGTCTACAGCAAGATCTTTGGATTTTGGTCCAAGTGAGATGGGCAGCCACTGGAGGATACTGAGCAGACGAAAAACATGATCTAAGTTTTAAAAGGATCATCCTCAATGCTGCATGGAGAGAGCAGCGCTGGGGGCCGGGCAGGGCAGGGAGGAGGTGAGGAAGCCCCTGCGGCAGCCCAGGTGAGGGAGGGCAGGGACGGGTGGCTGTAGGGGTGACAAGAACATGAGATGTGGTGGAATTATGAGCATGTTTGCAGGTGGGGACAACAGGATCTGCCAGTAGATTGGGTACAGAGGGTCAAATAAAAGAGAATTAAAGGATGTTCTAAGAATTTTAGCCTGAACAACTGGGAAGATAGAGAAGGCCTGTGGGCGGAGCAGATTTGGGGGCAAAAATCAAGAGCAGACGCATCACACTTGAAACAGTGGGGACCCCAAATGGAGACGCGGCATCGGCAGCTGGATGGAAGGGACTCGAGATTGGACCTGAAAGCCATCAGCGTACAGACACGGGAAGAGCCCTGCCACAGTAACAGGAAACCGAGAGAAGAGGGGTCACGGCAGAGGCCGAGTGAAGAAGGAGTCTCAAAGAGGCAGCACCCTCCCAGTTCACAAGGTAGGAAGATGGAGAGATGCCCACAGAATGTGGCAAAGCAGAGGTCCCTGGTGACTTGACAAGAAAACATGAACAGAGATGGGGAATGAGAACCCAGAGATACTTGTCTGAAGATTACCCAGAAGCATCACTTGTATAAAATGTAAGCTGATATATAAGATATGTCAGACGCATAGGCATCTTCAGGCCACTGGAGTCATTAAAACATGAGCTCCCTAAGCTTCGTTCCCACCCTCTAGACACCTGGAATGTGACAGATGCTCAATAAAGAGCTGTAAGACTTGTCTGACCTTTCTTGACATCTACAGCGAAATGGTACAGGCCAAGGGTAACTTTCCACCCCTAACAGTAAGGCATGAAAGACAATGAGAAATATCACACACAGACTATCCCAAGATGGAATTTTTTATTCCCCTCCCTTAACTAAAGGAACCAGAATTACTGCACTGGGTTTCTGTTCGGCACACACACACAAAACTGTTTCCCAGCTACTACCTCACTGGCACTCTGATCCGCGTCATCAGTGGATGGGTGGGGGCACCGAACTTCAAACATTTGAGCTAATTGTGAGCTGGTCTAATTAGCAAAAATTACAGAATATTTTTGAAGGGATGTTTTGCAATAGAGGTCTTTTGGAAATCTAATTTAAGAAGACTATTTTTCATATTCAACATGCTGACCTGCAAATGAAGTTTCTGAAGTGTTTAGGGGCTGCTTTTAAAAGCAAGGAGCTTGTTCCCCCTCTCCCTGCCCCCTGACCCCACATCCATCTGAATCACTGCACGTTTTCAATGGGAAAGGCTTCATTACATCCTAAGGAAATCCACATCCTGCACCTCCAGGTAACAGCCCAGCAGAGAGCAGCCTCACGTCCCGCCGGAAAGGATAATTAGTTTTCTACCCTTTCTTTAATCAAGGAGCAGCGGATTGTTGTTTTTCTAAAGTTTTGCCTGGGGAGAGCCTGTTCTTTCCTGAGCTGTATTTTTCTAACCAGGACTCCTTGTTCGTACTCTACCTTCCCGTGAGCCAACACTGAGGGCTCCTTCCCCTGGTTTGAAATAAGAAACAGAAGCTCTCCGCAGATGAGACAGATGTGGGATCAGGTCACGGGCACCCCAACGTACCAGTACCTTTAATTTATGGACTGGAGGAATCCTCAATTTTTTGTCATAGAGAATGTTTTTATGGGTTGACTTTTTAAAAAACCAATGCTTATAGAGGGCTCGCTGTGTGCCAGACACTGTTATAAATGCTTAATAAATATTAACTCATTCAGTCCTCAAGACAATTTTATGAGTAGATACGTTTGTTATTCCTACTTTACAGACCAAAAAACTGAGGCTCAGAGAGGTTAAGTGACTTGCCCAATATCACACAGCTACTTTGTGTCAGAGCCAGGATAAAGCCCAGGCAGGCTGGCTCCAGAGTGCATGAACAGAGAAACAGATGTTAAAGCCATTGCAGAAGCAGCGACCACAGAGGAAAGGAGATGGAAACTCAAATTCTTACTATGCTTCGGGCCCAGAGCCAATGTTACTGAGTTGGTTCTTGTTTACAGGAAGTGCAACTGGACTTTAAAAAATAATCATAATAAAGATCAGAGGGTAGTCGTATTTATTGATTTTTCCACATCTGCAAATAAGAATCCATGCAGATTAACTGGTACATTTTTCTATGTGCATATTATATTTTAATAAAGTATAATTTTAACTAAAGAATTTTAATTGCTGAGTTGCTTAATGTTTTAAAGGGATTTGTATCAAATAACCCTTAGAAGATATTTTTTAAAAATCACCATGAACTATCTTTCCAATCTTCGTCTAAAAAAAATAAAAGAAAGAAAGCTGTCTTTGGAATTATTCTATGAAACTATATCCATATCAGAAACAAAAAAGAGAAAAGTTCATGTTTTTCAAATATTGGAAAGCTTTCACTCAAAAATTATTATCTACAGGTGACATACCTTCCTAGTCCCTATCTAACAGGTGCTTCACGAGGGCTTTTTGCCCAGAGAGGAGCAAAAGAAAGTCTTCATATTTCATTCAATTGATCAGAAGCTAATAAACCCATATGTAGGCGGCCCAACCCCTCCGAAATGAACATCACAATCTTAAAAAACAGGTCCTCAGAAATGGAAATTTCTAGCAAGTGTTTTGTTGAGCCTAACAGTTAAAAACACCAACAATTCTTAAATTAGCCAGCATCACTTACAGCAGTCTATTGACTCCAATACAGGACCCCCCACGGTCTCAAGGTAATCAGATGCTCCATGAATGCTATTTTTGGCAGTGACCGGGGCCACACATAAGAGCATGTTTATTCCCAAACTGTCAGTGAAATATGGTAGTGGGGGAGGGACCGCGCTGGACTTGTCAGTTTATGTGGTGGAAAAGGAAGTGATGCCAAGGACACCGAGCTGATGTGATTCAGCGCTACGTCAAACAGCAAGCACCCCCCCAAACTGCTGGCAGACCTCAAAGACAGATGAAAAAAGGGAGGCGGGGGGTATGAGGTAATTCTGAGTAAGAGAGGGAAGTGTTATTACTATTTTCATAATAAGAAGACTATTCCTGCTGTGCTTTTCATGCAGATTAATTCATTCAGTCCTCGTGGGGCCTGTGCACTTGAGGGCTGCGGGGGTGAGGAGGCTAAGTGCAGAGAGCTTAGGTGTGGAAGTGCCTCTCGGCCACTAACCACTAACGGGCAGGACCGACAGCCTGCTGCCAGCACTCCTGCTCTTAGCCCCTGAGCTCCAAGTTAGGGAGGGATTTTTCTGGCACCTAATCCACAAGAGCTGCCAGCTGGGAAGAGAGAAATTGTGCTTATCAGTTAACGCTACTGACCACACATTTCTATCACATTTGGTCCACCTAAAGCACGGGCAGAGCAAGCCCCATTCTCTGGGGCCCCCTGCGGGCTTCCAGCTTACCAGCTGGGCTCCAGTAGGAACAGGGCCGGCACTTGCATCAGCGTTGCCATAGCTGCCGCCATGGCAATCACCCCTTACGGCCCAAGCAAAGATGCTCTCCTCCCTCGCTCAGGAGCCCTGATTCAGGGACACAGCCCTCACAGAAACTCATCCTTTTACCGGCCCCCAACTTGTAGAAGTCTTTATAAGACTGAGAACCAACTGGGAGTTCCCCGCGTCCCTGGATGCATTTGGACCAGGCCAATAAGCACAAAGGCCGACAGGGAGATGGGGCTCACGGAGACGCCACGCAGAGGGCTGCAGATCTGCAGAGTGAGGGGCTAACATCTGGAGGGGCTTCAGCACCTGGCAGAGCTGAGGCTGAGTTCCAGATCTAGCACTTGCTAGATGGTGGCCCTAAGTGAATGGTTCCGCCTCTAGGAACACATGTCTTAGGGTATGAAAAATAGAGATAATATATTAGATTTTATGCTTCACAGAGTAGTTGTGAGGTTTAAGTAGACCCGAGCACATAAAGGACATACAGGGTAGACGCTATTTATTATTTATCACTGTCACCGAGGTAACGGTGATGGTGCTGGCAGAACAGGAGCCCCTTGGCCTCTCACCACAGCCCTCGCAGCCCAGCAGCCTCACGTTAGGAACGGAAAGCAATCCCGTCAATAGGAACGGAAAGCAATCCTGTCAACAGCACAGAGCTCGACACAGCCCACAGATCACAGTCCGCACACACCCTGCTGAGCTCAGGGAGACGTGAAAGCGGTCAGTGGGGACCCCAAACTTAGTACCTGCCCACTAGGCCACACGGCTTCTCTGAAAAGATCAATTTATCAAAATAAACCTACTATCTTTATTTGACAAAAATACCCCTGAGCAAAACACCTTTGAAGATACTAAAGTTGTGAATGAATCTTCAGAAGTCCTTAAGGACAAAGGGAGGGCATTCAAAAATGTCTGGAAGATTCTGAAAAAATAATCTCTACACTGTCAGTAGTGTTAATTTCTCAAGATTAAGGTTGGTCCAGAGAACCTGGACTTGCCAGGTTACACATTCTTACACTACCTAAAAGTTTATGATTTGTGTACATTACTTTCGTAATCATGAAATATGAGTTTTTTCAAAAAAGAAAACTGGAATATTTTGCCAGAACATAGTTCACAAAAGAAGAAACCCAAACTACCAATAAACGAACAAAAAATGTTCTCCCTCCCTAGTAAACAGCCAAATGGAAATTTAAATAAGATGGCATGTTTACATTTCAAAGTATTAGGTTATTAAGTATAAAATGTCTGATTTCTTTAAGTACTACATTTGACAGTTGATGTCTCTGACATTTCACTTTGACACTTCTGTTTTACATTTATTGTGAAGGTACATCCTCGGTCTTTCAAACACACATTTTGACTTGTGATTATCTTTCAGATTTTTTTTAGAGCAACTTTTGTGAAACCATGGATAAGTCAAAAGTTCGTGTCGTCTTCAAATATGAGTTTCGTCATGGAACGAATGCAGCACAGATACTAGATAGCTTGAAATATCAACAAAGTGTTTGGGAAGGATGTGGCTAACAAACATACAGTACGTCAATGATTTGAGAAGTTCCATTCCGTGATTTTAATCTTGAAAATGAGCCACGTGGGCAACCTGAGACTGAGGTGGACAATACTGAGCTGAGAGCTACAGTAGAAGCGAATTCATCTCAACCTACGTGTGAATCAGCAGCAAAGTCTGACATTACTGTTCCAACAATATTGGACCATAGGAAACAAACAGGCAAGGTAAAGAAGCTGGATAGATGGGTTCCACATGAATTAAAAGAGCATCAGAAGAGAAATCGTCTTGAAGCTTGCCTTTCTTTGCTGTGATGACATAAAGGTGAACCATTTCTACACTGTAGTGTTACGTGTGATGAAAAATGGATTCTTTTTGACAGTCTCAAGCATTTGGCACAATGGTTGGACAAAGATGAAGTGCCAAAACACAGTCCAAAACCAAATATTCATCAGAAAAAGTTAATGGCACCTGTTTGGTGGTCCAGCACTGATATTATCCACTACAGCTTCCTGAAACCTGGTCAATCCATTACAGCGGATGTCTACTACAACCGATTGGATGAAATGATGAAGATGCTTGCGATTAAGCTGCCAAGATTGGTCAATAGAGACAGGCCAATCTTCTTGCAAGACAACACTAGACCATATGTCACACAAACAACATTGCTCAAACTACAGAGGCTGCATTTGGAAACTGTCATCCACCATATTCACCAGACCTTGCACCAAATGACTACCACTTCTTCCAGGCTTTAGACCACTTCTTCTTGCAAGGAAAAATATTCAATTCTCAACAAGCTGTGGAAAACGCCTTTGGCGATTTCATTGCCACTCGATCTCCAGGCTTCTTCACTGCTGGCATAAGCAAGCTACTGTTAAGATGGCAAAGCTGTGTCAACAGTTTAGGCACATACTTTGATTAATTTGTACTGCTTTAAGACATAAAAAGCTAAACTTTTGATTCTAAATTGGACATTTCATATTTAATTACCTTAATAGCAATTTTTATATGATCATACCAAACATGGGCAGGAATGTGGAGAAAAAGGCACTTCGGTTCACAGAATGTACAAATTGATATAATATTTCCACAGGGTAGTTTGGCACCATTTTCTAAGAACATTAAAATGGTCTGCAAGTTTATCCTTATAATAGTTGATTTGACAAAATAACCATAAGCATGGAACTAGCAACAAGGATACTGTTCCTAAGCTTAATGTAAAGGGAGAAGCTAGCTGTGGCTCAACAGCAGGGCCTGGCTATCAAAGACAGCCCCTTGCAAAGTTCTATACATCCCATCAGTTAGGCAGAGGCAAGAACGCTCAGTCCTCATTTTGAAAATATGGGATTATCTGGATTTGGTACTTTTAATTGCATGTTTTCACCCCATCCTCACCCCATTCTGCAGCTAAGTGCGCTGCGACCCACATCTGTTAGACAGTTTGCCCCAGGTGACTGGGACAGGTTCACACTGCATTTGCCTTCTCAGGTGGCAGAGTCACTACCTTCAAGGTCAGACACAGCATCTGTGGTGGGGCCAAGCCAGGCCCTGGTGCCACAGAAGTCCACAGAAGGGCCAAGCTGGGGGCAGAGGCATCTCTTTAAAGAGTTCTTCCTCCAGGAAGCCACAGCTTCCCAAGGGCTGTCCCAGCTAGACACAAGGTGTGGATCCAGGAATAAAGCCCGGGTCTGTGAGCAAGCCCTGCACTACTGACAGAATAGGCACACTCCAGAGAGGGTCTGCTCCACACCACAACTGCATGTGGTGCTTATCGGGGGTCACCTCTCACCCCTAGGCAACCCCGAGGCTAAGAGAGCTCAACTTCCTTGTCTTGACTCACCCGCTATTGAGGATGTGAACTCCCTTCACGGGTTAGCCCTTTCTACGTGCCTAAGTCTCCTCACCTACAAAATAGCATCTACCGCAGAGGGTTTGCTTGTTGTGCAGGTTAAATGAGTCAATCTTTGGAAAGTGCTTAGAACGTGTCCTGACCTACAGGAGTTCCTCTGTGCAGCTCTTACTACTTTAGTGAGGGTATATAGGGTGGTGATTAAGAACCAAGACCCTGGAGCCAGCTGCCTGGGTTCAAAACCCACGTCCACTACTCACTAGCTGCGTGACTTTGGGCAGGTTACCGCACGTGGGAGTTTGTGCAGCAGTTTCCTCATTTGTGAAATGAGCATGATGACAATATGCAGATGCTCCTCAACTTACAATTGTAAATCGAAAACGCATTTAATACATCTAACCTACCAAACAGGTTAGCTTAGCCCAGCCTACCTTAAACAAGCTCAGAACACTTACACTGGCCTACAGTTGGGCAAAATCATCTAACACAAGCCTATTTTATAATAAAGCATTGTCAATCTCATGTAATTCATTGAATACTGTACCGAAAGTAAAAAACAGAATGGCCACACAGCTTCGACGGAATGCGTATCACTTTGGCACCATTGGAAAGCCGAAAGATCAAGTTGGCCATCATGTTAGGGACCGCCTGTAGTATCTGCCTGGATTAGTAGGAATGATCACATTACCTCCCTGAGTTACTGTACTTAAAAGAACTAACATAACATGCATAATGGGCCTATCATGACAAGATGCTTGTCAGCTGTTGTGAATATTATACCCCTCAGCCTCTATTAGTCCATGGCTGCATTGGAATAACACTGCTACTAACAATAGTAGTCATTATTCTGGCTGACGAGAAGCTGATATTTGTTCTCCTGTTAGAGTAGGTGTTATTATTGCTCAGATTTACAGACGGGGAAACTGAGGGCTCAAGTAACTTTTCCCAGGTCACACAGCTAGGAAGCAGCAATGGGGTCAAATCCACTGGGCTCCAGGGCTCTTGCCCGCTGCACTGCACTGCTCACCCCCACATTCACATGGCCCACGGCTGAGTGCTTGTGAAATCGTACAGCGGCCAGCACTTCCTGAAGGGGGTGCATGGTTTTCTGGCTTTGAGATGATTCACTCCCAAGCCCTCTACCATGCAGCACAAATGCTGGCCCCTGCAGACATGTGAGTAACAGAAAGGGTCAGCAAGTCACAGCAGCACAGTCACCAAGGGGCAATCCCTGTCATCCCTCCCCATCTTCCTGGTGAAATACACTGGTGTGTGTCTAACTGTCCAGATGAGACATAACCATTAAAACAAAATTCTAGGCTGAGACATCTAATCGGTGTCTTGAAAACACATGCTGACGTCCACAGGGCTGGTTTTCCCTACAGCTGTTGATAGTCATGTATTGCTTAAACCACAGCCTGCTCCCAAATTCAGGCTGGGAGGTGAAGCCAGGGCAAATCTTCCTTAATGCACCGCTCTGGCCTTTGGGGCATGAAATCCCCGACAGTGAAGTTCACTCCCCACTACCGGACTGAAGAGTTTGCAAAGCTTCAAAACTTCACTGCATGCCCAGAGCATAGTTCTGCATGGGCAGAGCTATAGGTAGGCGTTGCCACCAGCAGACAGCAGCATGACTTGAACAGAGGCAGGTCGTATGTCCCTCACAGCTCCCTCAGCAATTCACCGAAAAAGCTAGTTATCGAAAAAGGAAAAGAAACAAAAAAACAAACCTACTACCCATGTGTTTCAGCAGGATCTATAACCCTGTATTGTCTCAAGTCTAGCAATTTAATTAAATCATGTCTGTTTGCAGATAATGTCCTCAAACTCAAACAGATCACCAGCTGGAAGGATCCCCAGAGAACCAGCTAATCCACCACCCCTACTCAGAGACTGGAACAAGCTCAAGTGGTGTGTTGGTGACACGTGGGGACCCTTGAAGCTCCCCGTTTGTAGGCTCTTTTCAGCCCTTCCTGCTTCCTTGATGCAAGTGTTGCCAGGGTGGACATTATCGTTTCTCACTGCCCAACATTTAGTCCCCTTTCTTCTGCCAACAGCACTTGATTTTCCTTTGGGGGATGCCCCCTCTCCTGCTATCAGACTCTGTAATTCAAGAAGGACCAACTCTGACCTATCCTGGCCAATGAGAGTAATACCCAAGACTTTTGGCTAGAGTTAAAGAAAAGATATAGTCCTTCCTGTACAGTAGCTGAGCTGACGGAGTGCAAACTGGGAGCTGTGCGGGGCATTTTGTGCAGAAAGCCTAACTGAGAAGGAAGCTAATCTGGGGAAAGTGGAGCAAGAGACGGAGAGAGAGAGAGAGAGAGAGAGAGAGAGAGAGAGAGAGAGAGAGAGAGAGACAGATTCCTGGTGATATGGATTAGCCACCTGGATCCAGCCATGCCTGAAGGCAGAACTACCACTAGATTTGCCGGTGACAAAAAGTGAGTCCCCTTTTAAAAAAAAAAAAATTTAAGCCAGTGTGCATTGTATTTCTGTCACATGCAACCAAAAGAACTATGTTTTGTTTCTTTGTGAAGGTTTGTTAAAAGAAGCAAGTGACAAAATGGGAATGCTCCCAGGAGACCCTCCACAGTGCCTAGCACAATACCTGACACACAATAAGCACTGTCTTGCACTCAAGTGCAACAAGGCGGAACCCCTCCTGCAGGTCTCTTCTCAGTGGGACCCTCTTAGACCACCCTGTTGGAAACCACGGCCCTCTCCAGCCTTCCTATCTGCTACCCCGATCTGTTTATTACCATCAGACCTACCCTATGGCTTACTTATAGTTTCTTGTTGGTTTCCCCCACTTGAATCCCATAGGGTGGAGATTTTTGTCTACTTTGTTCACTACTGTATCCCTGGGGCCCAGATCAGTTCTCAGCACCCGTAGGTGCTCAGTATACATTTGGAGAATGAATGAATGAAGAGGGAATGGATGATAGAATGAGGGAGTGCAGAACTGTCCTATCCTTCCTCCTATTTCTGTATATGGGTCCTCCTCCCACTTCCCTGAGCTGATGCTCCAAAAACCAGCCCCACAATCCAGGCAATCTGGTCCTCACCCACCTGTTCAAAGAATTAAAAGGCAAGGAGCCCTTCATGTCGTAAAGATGCCTTCCTTCTTTGTTTCCTGTTTATAGATAAATGTTGTTCGCTCATTACAAAAGCAAGGAAAGAAAATTAAAATATAACAAACAAGCAATGAAAAATCATAACAATTTAACCTCTGAGTTAAATTTTGGGTACAAGTCAGAAACAAGAAGACTGCTCATGTATTTTATATGACTAACAAGGTATCGTTAGTTGTTGATTTATTGTTTGAGGTAGCTTCCAATATCTAAAAAGCTAGGAGATTTCATTTAGAAATAGGTACACTATCTAGCTTCAGTTAAAAGTTTGGAAAATCGAGTCGCCAAGGGTTCACGTTGCCACATATGATTGTGGTCAGCTGGGGGCGAGTGGCAGCTGCCCCTTCAGGTGGGTGCAGGCTCTTGGCGTCTCCACCCCCCCCAACTGTGGCCCCTGCACTGTGTTGGCCCCTTGTTCTAGGTGCCTGCCTGGTCCTGTCACACTTGGAGCTGGCGACCCCTGGCCTGAGGTATGTTCTTTCAGACTCTGCTGCAGTCATAAAGTTTCCTGAGAAACCCCTCTGAAAATCCCCTTCTGCCTCCTGTGATGGCCCAGGATGCTACAGATAACCAGCCAACTTCCGACATCTGAGAGCACTGCCTTTGCAGCACAGCCCTCCTGCAGGCCAGCAGGCTGGGTCTGTTTCTGAGCCTGACTATCCCAGTTCAACAACAGTGGGCCCTGTACACACTTTAACACACAGTCCCTCAGTTTACCCCACATGGACGTGTCCCAGAGTCCTGCGCACCCACTGGGGCACCTTTTCATAGGGAAATGCCAAACCTAGTGTTTAAATCCAGCCTCCCAACATGGGTAGGAGTCATAGAATCATGACAGCCACAAAAGACTAGACACCACTGCACCAGCCACCCATGCTTGGAGGTCAAACCCACACAGCAGCCTCAGCCCCACGCCCATCACCCAGAGAACCCCACAGTCTGCTGTTTTCCTCGGTGTGTGTTTACATGCTGGCTCCACCACATAACGACAGCTCTCTGAGGGCAGGGGCCCTGACTGTCTCATTGACTAGCGTTTCCCTAGAAACGGTAACCCTAACCCTGTTCCCCACAGAAGAGGCCCTCAATCCCTGATGAGGGGTGGGTGGAGAGGATGTTAGGGGGCAGGGAGGAAGGGGGATGGATGCGCCCCTTAAACTGTGATATCTAATTTGCCAATGTCATAAGGAAATAGTTATATTAAAATATTGAATTCAAAATTAAGGTATAAAGCTACACAGTGAATACACTCACAGGTTAAAAAAAGGAGAAGGAAAATACTATAATATTGATCATGGTAGAATTCATTTTTAATCCCTTTGTGCATTTTCCAAATGGACTACAAGTCCGTTTTATAAAGTTCATTTTTAATTGTGAACATGAAAACTACAAGCAAGTGAATATTATCCCACCCCTTCCCCAGACTGTCATAGATTTTGAAACACCAAGGGCCCACAGAGGAAAGGGTAATATTTTGAATTAGTTTGGACTTGGGAGCAGGGGGAAAGAAAACAGGCGAGGCAACCTGGGCTTGAGCAGTGGAAAGGATCCTTCTAGACTCCTGGTAGTCCCATAATGACAGATACCCAGCTACCTGCTATCAGCAAAGGCAACACAGTTTGCCTTCTGGATGCCAGAAATCCAAAAAATTAAGGCAAGTTATATTTCTTTTGGAACAAAGTATGGTAATTTTTTTGGCCCTGGCCTATGAAGGCTTCCAAAGAAAAATCAAGAAACACAAGGAAATCTTGTAGTAGGAATACATGGTTTTAAATTAGAATATACATTGCACTGCAAAAAGCACGACAGCTCACCAGTCCTGGCTCAGGGGCAGCCAGAACAGCACGCACCTGGCCGCAGCCCTGAGCCGCGTCTCTGCCACATCGTGTGGTCTCCTGGGTGCTCCACAGACATACAGGTGGGCGGCAGAGTTCAGGGCCAGCTGTTCTGTAGACAGCCAGGGAGGCTGAGGGTCTGAGAGGAGCAGCAGAGCTGAGAGCAGCCTGCAGCACCCCTGCCCCGCTCCCTGCGCTCGCGCGGTCACGGACACCGGACACCGCAGGGGCGCCGGCCCCAGAGGACCACACCCCGGGTCTCCCCAAGCCAGGCTGGGGCGGGCGAGGGGAACTGACAGCAAGAGAGGACGGCGGAGGCGCCGCTACACTGGGCTGGTCAGAGACTCAGAAGAAGACAGGCCATGGAGAGTTATTTCTGTTTTCCCCGGCGTGCTCAGGCGAGCATCAGCCATCCAGCCCTGCGCAGTTACACAGCCCCGGCTCCACCAGACGCAACTTATTAACAGATTGCATTTGGGCCCTGGAGTCTAGGAGGGATGCACGAATCACCAGCAGAGGAGACTCGACGCAGAAGGAACAAACGCGCGCACATGCAGGCGTCTCCAGCACCCGCGCGGCCCCAGCGGTTGGGAAGCGCACAGTGTGGACCGCGCACGGTCTCTGCGTGGACACTTCTGGGGCTCGCCTTGCTTCCACCTACCAAGGCTCTCCGGTGCCCTCACACTGCAGTCTCGGCTGCTTAAAGACACCTGGTGCTCCTCCCGCCCCAGCCCCTTCCTCACCGGCTGGGGCTCCCTCAACCCCCACACACCCTCTCACACCGGGCCTCGGCTCAACCTCTCTTCCTCAAGGAGCCCCCAGCCCTGCCTCAGCCGGGCTGGCCCTTCACACCACGCGGGCACGCTGCGTCTGCCTGTCTTCCTTCTAGAGAGAGGGCGCTCTGTGAGCGCAGAAACCAGTCCACTCTCTTGAGGACTCATCCTGGGCTCCCAGGCCAGCACCCAGGGCCTGGAGGGGCTGAGGTGGAGAAACCTCTCCACCACCACCCAGGCTCCCGAGCCTCAGTTTCCACATCTGGGTGTTAGACTAACCTGCTGGTGGGTGATGACAGCATGTTCTTCCTTCCTAGCAGCCTGTATTTCATTTTGTTTCATTAATTGCTTTTCAAAATAAAAACTTTTGCTTTTTAAAATAAACTTTTACATATGGTAAGATTCCCTTTGGTACACAGATCCTGAGTTTTGACTAATGCTTAGAAGTGTACACCTGGTGCACAGTGAAGACACAGAACTGTTCCACCTGGGACGTCCCCACGCTGCCCCTGTAGTCAAGCTCTCCTTGCCACCCCAGTTCCTGGCAACCATTGATCTGTTTTCTCTTCCTATAATTTTGCCTTTTTCCAGAATGCCATGTGTCGTTGTGTGTACCAGTGGGTCATTACTTTTTATTGTTTTCTCCCTGAAGGAAATCTCATCCCTCAGGGACAAGGTACAGAGAATAAGAGCGTACCTACTGCCTTTTGCATTCCCCAATAACTTAGTCACCAACTTTCTAGAGTCTATTTCTAGCTTTCTGGCTGCGTCCATAACCAGGAACGCTAAGACCTTACACGCCTCTCCTCTCAGCCTCTCTCTGAGCTCGCTCATCTGCAAAATGGCCAGCTATACCCAAACTTTCTCAAAGAAGATGCCAGCACCAGGTTGTTGACTAAGAAAGTGGAGCATCATTCTGGAATCAGGAGGTAGGACTGGTGGGCGAGGGCTTGGGGTCTAACACATACAAAGTCTGGGGTCCCTGGGAGGTGCAGACAGAAAGGCTCAGCAAACAGTGAGGAACTGGGATTTGTGGCTGAGGTCAAAGCAAACATTCCAGCATGGCTGAGCCAACCCAGGCCAGGACTCACCGTGATAGAAGAGGCCAGCCAGGAACCACCGCCTTGGGGTGGGCTAAAGCCAGCAAATAGGCAGAAATAGAGTGTTCCAGCAGAGGTGGGGCCAGAACCCGCTGCCATGCAAGACGAGCCCATGATGAAGGCTGTGCAAGGCCCACCTGACAGCTGTGGCTTTCAGGAGATGGCTTAGGGCCTGCACGGGCAGCTGCAGGGTGGTGATGGGGTAGTGGTCAGCTGGGGAGAAGGTGGATGGGGCGGAAATGGAGGCAAAAGAGAGGATGAACCCTCGTGAGAATTATGTAAGAGAATGAAAAAGAAAAATAGGACAGGGATGGTAGTCATAATCTTGACAATACTAATGACCCACAGATATTGAACCCTTACCGCAGGCCAGGTGATGTTTAAAACACTTTGAGTGCACCATCACTTCATATCATCTGCTCGACAAATTGATGGGAAAATCCTGCTAACACCCCATCTCACAGACCAGGGACCAGGGGCACAAAGAGAATAAATAATGTGCTGGCAAAGGGGAGACCCCACGTCCCCGCTTGGTCTCTCAACCGCGTGGAGCTGAGCTGCCCGCAACGCAAAGGCTGAGCAGAAGCCTGGGGAGGAAGTTAGGTGCAGGAGGCTCCTGGACCAATCCACAGGCAGGAGGGAGGGAGCCGCTGGGAAGAGATGGAAGATGAAAGGGATTCAGGGAATGTGAGGTGGTTAATGCTCCTGCGCATGCCCTTGGCTAAGAGCCACTACACTGGGGGTTTTGCTAAGATTTTCTTAGCAGAAGAACCCATGTGCCAAATCCAATCCTATGCAAAAGACATAAATCTGGTAGAAGCAAAGCTGCTCTAATTGAAGGGAAGGAGCCAGACCCACTAACCTCCCCCGCAACCCACACCTCCATCCTGCAGCTACTAAGAGACCTCAAGAATGTGGGATTCCTTCGAGCACCACTCTCAACGGATGCTCTCGGAGGGTGCTTTCTTTCTCTCTTTCTCAGTATTCAAGTATTTGAATAATAACACATGCAAAACTAAAATTAGCTGGAGCTGCACTGTGTCTTGTGTCTGCACCACTGGCTCTCCACGTGGTGTCCAGAGCATGACCGGAATCAACAAATGGGGACACGCATGAGCAACACCTCTGCACGGTCAGATTCGGATCCTCCCTCACCAGCTAAGTGGCCCTCAGCAAGTGTCTGACCCTCACAAAACCTCAGCAGTGCCAGCACCCGCCACCTCTTGGGATTTTAAGAGGGTTAAGTAAGCTAACGCCCACAAAAAGCACTTAGCACAGTGCCCGGCACACGGTAAGAGCACAATAAATGTTACCTGTCATTATTATTAATAGCATCCGTAGGATTAAAAGTATGTTGGGGATTGGAATAATCCGCGAGAAGAAATTAAAATGTCCCCAAGGGAAGCACCGCGCCCGGGATGTCTCGATGTGGTTCCCTTCGGGCTGGTCGGGGGAGGCTTTGGTTTGCGATCGTCTCTTTAACTTTTGTGCCGAGCGCGGGCGGCGAAGCTTGGGAGCGCGAGAGCCGTGCAGGGCGCGCCCCCGCGGCCTGCCTAGGGCTCGGACGCTCCAACTGCTGCCGACGGGGGTGTCAGACTAACGGCGCCGATGTTGCGGGTTGCAAAGGGGAAGGCGCCCTCCTCCGGGAGTCACAGAGAAATCAGAAGCAGCCGCCGGCGGGTCTCCCCGGGCCGGGCCGGGCCGGCGCAGCCGCGCGGGAGGGGCGCCCTCTGCCGGCCGGCGTGCGCAGCGCGGCTGAGGACCTCGCTCCTGCTCTGCGCCGGAGCGGAGTCTCACATACTCTTCGGATCTTTTTGTTTTTAATCTGAACTGAAAACAAACGGCTGCCTTCCTTTCCTAAAAGGAGAAGATCTGAAAGAAAGGACAAGGTCGAATACATTCCATTTCTTGATTACGTTTTCTTGCCGGTGCACTTGAATGTCTCCTAAAAATGGCCAGGTGGATGACGCAGCGTGAGATCTGCCTGAGGGGGGTCCAAGAAACCTGGGGACTCCACCACATGTCCACAGGTGGCCCATAACAGTGTTCCATTTCTATTTTAAGAGGCTGTACTCTTAACCAGACTCCAAACTTCATAGACAGACACTGAGTCAAAGCTGCTGCTTCCTTCCAGAAAACCCCAGCAGGTCTGTGCCCCGGGCCCCTGGGATCCTGGTGCCTGAGGGATCCTAGTAGCTCAGAGGACCGGTCCATTCTGGATCAAACCCACCGGCCCTGGGTGCCGGCTGTGGAACCGTCCAGCCTTGTGACGCAGCCCCACCTCAATCCTAGAACACCGCCTGTCTGGCTTCCTGCAAGCTGCTCCCCACAGCTGGGCTCTGGAGGGCCTCGGTCTCCAGCCCCAGCGCCACCCACCATGCCCTCGGAACAACCTGACCCATCGGTGAGTTCTAAACCCTCCTGGCTCCGTGCTCACTCAGACTTTAACACCACAGCCAACCCGCTGGGCTTCCACCCCTGCTCGTCACTCCACGGTCGGGGGAACATCGCCACTGCGAACTTGACTTTCCTTCTCTCGGACAATAATGGGAGCTGCCGTTGACTGAAGGTCCACTAACTGCCAGAAACGTCAAAATTATCCTCATGCCCACACCATGAGACTATAAGGAAGCTGATCTTCTTCCTGAATCAAGGGCAGGGATGATTTGAAACATGACGCTACCCAGCTTCTTGTCCACTACCCAAGGGAAGACTTTGCCCATCTGCCACCTTCTTCCCTTCATTACACAGGCTGGGTTAGTCAGCTCCACCTGCAAACTGAGTTAATCCGAGGGGAAAGAAGCAAAGACAGACAGAAAAGAGGATACCAGCGGTGAGGGAGGAGAGGAAAGTCCTCTGGGGCACAGTGAATGGAAGGAGAATTTCAGTGGAGTCTCGGGAGGGGAGGAGAGAGGTTTTGGGACCCCTGCCAGGCAAGAGAGAGTCGGAGACCAAAAGGAATGGGGAGGAGAAAAGAGTTCTTTAGAGGGCTGCTGTTGGGTATAAAATGGATCCCCCTTGACTGTTCTTTGAGAAACACAGGTAAAAAGTAGAACTACTGTTATTATTACTAATGAACTTCGAATCTCTAAATGCAACAAAACCCTAAGTCTGTAGTATTGTGTGGGCTTTGGCTTTTACTTAGACTACATTCCAATTTCAGAGATGAGAAAACCAGGCCGAGAGAGGGTCAGTAACTTACTAAAGGTCACACAGTTCATGAGTGGCAGAGCTTAAATTCAGTCCCAAAGCTCATCTGACTCGGCAGCCCATGCCCGTGCGGTAGGAGAGGACGACAGTACCACCTAACAGGCGGGTGTGGGCAAGCACGAGACGGGCACTAGACTAAGCCTCACACAACGAATCGCACATTGTGGGTGATGCCAGAAATACCAGTTCCTTTCCCTCCCGTCCCTCTGTCCTAATCACGGAGTTCTCCCTTGTTCCTAAGACCCGGTTCCTGCTTGATAACCTAGTTCTCACTGCTGGAGTCCTGATATGTCTTTCATTGTCCCAAAGCCTGTCCCTCTCCGGCTACACACAGCTGGCCTTCAGATCCCAACTCCGCCAGCACAATGGCCGAGGTTCAGCTTCCTAATGGAAGGCTTTCCCCGGGTCAACACCCTGGCCACTCACATGCCTGGGATCCAGCTTCTCCCCATTAGTTCATTTATTCAAGAAACAGTTGCTAGTTCCTCCTTTGTGCCAGGTGCTGTGCTAGCCACTCAGTATATAGTGCTGTTTAACAAACCACTCCCCAAAACTAGGAATTAAAGCACAACTTTTCAAAATCATCTATAGCCTGAGTCTGCTTAAAGGGAAGGCAACTCTGTTTGATTTACTACTTGCTTTTGATTAGGGGCCAGACTCTGTAAAGTTAGAATGTTAACTCGTAAAAGATTGATAAATTGCAAAAAAATTTCTGTCTACTATTATCTCAAAGGTTACAGTGTTATTTTCCTGTAGGACATTAACTAATTTATCTAAGTTTGCAATCTTATTCCAGCATTCTTTTTCTCCATAATATTTTTCATGACCATACATATGTGGATATATATATGTGTGTGTATGCATGTCTATTTATATATAAACACATACATAGATAGAGAGAGCATAGGTGTAAGTATGTGTTTCTGTGTCTTCCCGGATGCTTTTTAGAAGTAGCTTTCTCATCCTTATCCTGTTAATGAGACCTCTCATTAATGAATTAAATAAATACCCAATCTAAGTACATATTTCCACAGGAGTCAGAGAAAAATGAATCTTTATATGAGATCTGTGAAATCTGAAGAATGATGGGGGGAAAGCAATCTGAGCAGTGGTGACAGCATGTGCAAAGGTCCTGTGGTAGGGAGCATGACTGGAGAATAAGAAAGAAAATCATTTGACCTCCAGCATCTCTGATTGCAGCCTTTCAACCGTCACCTGCTATACCAACATAATGACTTGGCTGTCCAGTCCTTGCTGTCTGCCCCAGCCATGTGCAATGGTTGTAGGAACACAGAACGGGCCTCACAGGGGAGGAGGAACTGTGCTCCCTGGATCATGAGGCTGTTACTCCATGTCACCCTTCTTTAATCAGAGGGAGGGACCAGGTAAAAGACATTTGGCAAAGCCCTAATTCCTGAGAGGACAAGACACCCCTTAACTGGGCTACACTCCCAGATGCCAGGCTCAGCACACAGCATGGAGGAGAATCACCATCCCTGGGCAGCATGCTCAGGGCCAGGCTCTCTGCCAACCCCAGGGCAGTATGTGGCGTGGTCCACCCTCACATACGCGAAGCTTGTTCACTTGTTCACTAAGTTAATGGTTAATACCTAACACCAAGTCCGTAACTGCTCAAGGAAACTTTTTTAACCCTGTAATAGGATAATAATTTCCACTAAAAACATCACTCTACAGTTAAGTCTTACACCAGCCTTCTGATTCTCTCTGCCTGACTCAACTCCTCGTTCAAGATTTGAACAGGAGTATTTGCTCTCTGTCATAGCGTAAGGGACACGAGCCATGGGGACAGAAAGAAAACCTTGGCCAGAGGTTGATACTTCACTGTGTGGCCTTGGACAAGCTGCTTAACCTTTCTGACTTTCATTATCCTAATCCAGAAGGGGAAATATTTATATCTCATTAAAAGGCTCAGAGATCCTAGATAAAATCACACTGTGAGTTACAAAACACAATCTAAACACGTGTGATTTTTGCAGTTGTTGTGATAATCAGTTGTATTTTTTTTTTAAATCTTACAAGGCTTTGTTGAGTAAACAATACAACTCTACATAAAACTTGGGCAAAATTTCCACAAAAAAAGGTAAAGCCAAAACAACAAACAAGCAAAAAACACGGCAAGAAAGCAGAGTGTAACTACAGAAGCTCTGACGACAGAGGCTCCAGGCACTTTTTCTGGAGGGCTCATGTATGTCTGGCACCGTGTTGGGCACTGACCTGATCATCCCGAGCATTAAATAATAACTTATAGAGAATTTAAGCCCACTTTTCAACCTGTTTGGTTTTTTCCCCCCAAAAGAGCCTACTTTGTAGAGAACATGAACGTTTCTCAAAATTTTCCGAGAAGGGAAAAGAGCTTCATCAGCCCAGTCCATTTCACCACCGCCCCCCTGAAGAGCTCACATTTTCCATTACCATATGCCTTAACTGTCTCAAGATACTAGCGCTAGTATGGACGGGTAATCTTTTCATATTTTTCTCATTAAACTTGTAACAATGCACAGTATTAAATACCTCCCACACTCCCTTGAATCCAGGAAAATAGAAGAAAATAAGAGATGTAGCAGCAATGGTGGCTGGTGTGCACAGCATGGATTCTCAGCCTGGGGTTTGTAAAACCTCAAGGTATTTGTTATATCAAAGAGTAATGTGAAATGCAAAAGAATAAAAATAAAATATTCCAGACAGAATTCATTTTAACTTACTTTATTTGCCTTGCTGATCCTTTAGGAACTGACCGAATGGCCATGGTAAGATCAAGCAGTGAGGATCTTTGTGCCACCTAGCACATGGGAGACACCCAATATTTTTTTAATCAATGAATCCAAAAGTGATTGGTCCCCCGGCCATCTTGGTCCGTGTATTACACTGATGCCTGCTTTCAGACCAGGGAAAATTGGGAGTTAATAGCCTTGATCTAAACCTCCTGGGAAACCTGCAAAGTTGGATCTGGCTGCAGACGACCACGGGGGTCGCGGAAATGAGATGTGGCATTCTCTGTCAGTCAGAGTGTCCATGGACACGCGGACGATGCCTGCTTGACACAGAGGCGTTACGAGCAGAGCAGGAGCAAGCAATCGCCAACGACTGTTAAAGCAGAGGTACAAAGCAATGGGCATGTGTATTTACAGCTAGCTCTACATTAAACCATCTTAAGAAATCTGCAAAGAGCTAGCAGCTACACTTCGCACATTCAGGGAACATAGTAATTATCTACCACTGCATAACAAATCACCCCAAAACCTAGTGGCTTAAAACGACAATCGCCATTTTTTCTCTCTCTGTTTCTGAAGATTGTGGTTCAGCCCAGCGGTTCCGGCTCAGGCTTTCTCACGAGGTTGCCAGGAGATGTCGGCTGGGGCACAGGCATCCGAAGGCTTAACTGAGTGGAGCATGCGCTTTGGAGGCGGCCCGCCAGGCCGGTGCCGCCTGGTGGTTTTCTGCATGGGGGTCTCCGGACAGCATCTTCATGACACAGCCGCTGGCCCGCTACAGAGCACGTGACTTCTGGCCCCAGAAGTCACACGCATCGCTCCTGCCACGTGGTCAGGCACACGGGCCGGCCCTGACTCGCACGGGAGGACACACGAGGGACGCAGGGGCCTTTCACAGCTGTCCGGGAGGCTGGCCACCACGTGGAAAACGTGTTTGGAGAATAAAAGTATAACTGGCCACAAACTGAAACAACGATGAGATATTTTTTATTCTTCAGATAAGTAAAAGATTTAAAAGAATAACGTCTTGTGCTGGAGGGGAATTTGGAAGAAGGGTCCCCTCCATTGTGGTTGGTGGTAAAATAAATTAGTGCTGTCTACTTGGAGGACAAAGCAACTATCAAAATTTTAAATGCGCGTGACATTCAATCTTTCTGTTCTTCTGTATCAATGTGTATCCTAGAGAAGAACCAAGTATGTGTTCACGAACTAGAATGTTTGCTGCAGTTTTTGGGAGGGGGGGTAAGAGTAACAGGTGAGAAATAACCAAAACTGTTTTCTCACAGGTGTCTTGTTAGAAAGCTATGGTACTGTGTGACGGTTGTAAATCTCTGAACACATTAAAAACCTCTGAACTATTAAAAAAAAAAAGTGACTGGTCCCAAAAAGGTGTTCAAGAGTCTGCCACTAGGGGGCAACAGAGAGTAAAATTTCTTAGCACTGTTTTTTCAAACCTGGTCTCAACTTGAGATCCCAGTAGAGACAAACCTAAAAAATAAAAGCTGAAGCTAAAACTGAACATGTAAAGGCTTTCTGATAATATTTTGGTGACAACTTCAGGACTGACCTAAGAGCTCCGTGAACTCCTTGAGTCCAGGCACTGAGACCTCTGTTTAAAATGGAAATGGGTTACTAGACTGTATCACCTATTAATTTCCATCAACCATTAACTCCCACACGTGACAAGAAGTAATTCATCAGCTGAGTTAGCAAAGGGAAGGCCCTGGGGGATTGGATCCCAAGGCCGGGTGCTTTCGATCAAGAAGAGAAGGAAAGGAACACAGGTGGCAATTCCCTGTACGTACCAGCCATGAGATCCCTCTGGTCCTCATCATTGTATCCCCATTTTGTAGATCTAGAAACTGAGGCTTGCTAACCAAAAAAGAGTCTCGATGAATGGCATCACTATCTGCCCCACACCCCACTCTGGATCCCAGGGCGTCTGCCGAGGCCCCCGCCCTCGTTTCTGCACCCACTTTGCTTCAAGCCCTGTCCGCCCCCACCCACGTCCTATTTTAGCTTCCCCTGCACACAACCCACAAGAAGCTTTTAGATCTCAAACACAATCATTCCTTTCTCTTCCCTACGTCCCATTTCAAATCTTTGAAAGTGTTATGGTATGAATGTTTGCATTCCACCAAAATTCGTATGCTGAAAGCTAATCCCCAAGGTGACGGTATTGGGAGGTTGTGCCTTTGGGAGGTGATTAGGTGAAGGGACTAGTGCCCTTGTAAAAGAGGCCCAGGGAGCTGCCTTCCTTTCGACCATGTGAGGACACAGCAAGAAGGTGCCACCTATGAACCAGGAAATCACTGAATCTGTTGGCACCTTGATCTCGGACTTCACAGCCTCCAGAACTGTAAGATATAATTTTTCTGTTGTTCATAAGATACTGTGTTTATGGCATTTTGTTATAGCAGCTCATACGGGCTAAAACTGCAAGGTTACAGAATAAAACCCAAAGCACAACTAAGCAGACCCTCTAGGCACTAAACTCTCCCCAGCCCATCTACCCCTCAGCCCATTTCCTGGGATCCCCTCCCCAGTACCCCCACACAGAGCCTCAGTCCTGCACAAGGACCCTGCCACCAAACAGCAACAGAGGCTTTGCCCCCTTTGAGCAGCTCAGCCTCTGAAGATCCAGCCCCAGGGCCAACCCCTCTGACAAGACTTCCTGACCGGCATGGCCTCCCTCAGGATGGACCACAGCCCTGTCGCCCCCAATTCCCAGTGCAGACTTCTAGCCCGCCCACCACGTGCCTGTGGCGAGTTCCTGCAGGGCAGGCTCCACATTCAGTCACTTCTGCCCGTCCATGGCCTGGAAGACATCTGGCCTTAGGGACTGGGCTGAGGGCTTTAGGTCTTAGAAGGGGCGGCTATCAAGAGGAAGACAGCTAAGGGGAGGCAGGAAGAGATGCCAAAAACAAACTCTGCCCCTTGACAGCTTGGTGGAGGGCTTGTCTGAGCAAGAAGGAGCAAGAGGGGGGCTGGCAGCCTCTCCATAAACAGGGCAGGTTGTCACAGGAACTCAGAGGAGCTGTCTGCAGGGACTTTTTCCACATCCATGCCTGCCTTTGTCCTTGCCCTCAACAGAGAGAGGCAGCCCAGCAGGAAAATGAGAGGCCCAGCAGGGGACGATGGAGGGTAAAGGACCCAGCCACCTGCTTGCACCCCTTGCCCCATCGCCCTGTCTGTCCCTCCCCACCCCCATAACTATCAGGGAAACTGAAGGGTTTTATATTTTCACTCCTCCAGGAGCACTCCAGCTTTAGAATTCCTGGGGGATGCTTCAGCAGGAACTTGTAAAACTTTCACAATTCAAAAAGTCATGCCCTGGTGAACTTGTACACAGTTGTGAGCAACACATCACACGCAGGCTCTTCTGGCCTCTGTTTCCTCGTTTGCAAAATGAGGTGGATAAGACTCAGTTAACCTCAATGTCCTGAATCTACAAGGCATGGTTTACAGTTGGGTGTTTGAGGCTTACAGGTTATTCGTGCAAACGCCAAATCAGTAACATCACACACTGCTGCTTGCTTTCCACTGCCGAATTTTACAGTCAGCCAAGGCTTCCTGCACAGAGACAATTGAAAAACAACCACCCCTTTATTCATCCCATAGAACCACGCAAATGAAAAGGGTCCAAACACTCTCTGCACACACAAAAGAAACCCACCAGGGAAATCAAACAGAAACGGGCCCTCCACTCAATCACTTGGCAAGGCTATTACTTGGTATCAGATACTGTTCGATATTTACAAATGTTAACACTCACTAAGTATGACCAGGAAGGTGGCCTGGCTCCTTCTCTGCCCGGTCATCCTGGTTTCCTTTTTTTCTTTCTTTCCCTGCAGCCAAGAGCAGCACTGGCTGGAGCTTGGCTCACTTTCCGGCTTTCCTTGCTGTGGGGCTCCCGAGCAACAGCTGAGTCCAGGGCTCCTTCACAGCCTCAGGAGTCCAGCCGGAAGGTGCCCCAACTAAGCCCCAGGCCGAGCCCTGCCGCCCAGGGACCTCACAGGTCACTCCTTAAACCGCCTTCCCAGATACCTACAGAAAGCCAGGCAGCTGTTTGGGTTTCCTTGGTTTGACTTTTTTTTTTTTTTCAGGATATTATGGGGGTACAAACATCTTGGTTACATGTTATGACTTTGCCTCACCCAAGCCAGGATTAGAGGCGTGCCCTTCCCCCATACAATGCTCGCCGCGTCCATTAGTTGTGAGTTTGCCCCCCAATCCCCAACCCCCATGAATATTACTACCGTGTGAGCGCCTTAGCGTTGATCAGCCAGTGCCAGTTTCATGGCGAGTACACGTGGTGCTTATTCTTCCGTTCTTGTGGTACCTCACTTCGGAGGAAGGGCTCCAGCTCTATCCAGGATAATACAAGAGGTGCTAGATCACCACTGTTTTTGTAACTGAGTTGTACTCTATCGTATACATACGCCATATTTTATTAATCCTTGGTTTAACTTTTAACTCAAGCTGTTTCAAGAAATGGCCAGTTCAAACATGGCTTGCCTTTGTCCTTTCCCCCACTGTGGAACTGGTCATTTTGGGATCCAGAGGAAGTTATTACATCCATGTGTTTACATCCACGGGCACCAAGAGTCCTAACCTCAGCAGACCCCATGAAACTGACCCATGTCCACCTTTAAACACGGCGTTCTGGCCCCACATGCTCTATGTACGCCCCATGTGGGGAGAAGCCCATTGGTCTTCATTACCAGGAAGCCATGGGCACTAATTCATGAGCATTTATGACTGGGGCTTTGTATTAGCTCAGCCAACAGATTAAGTAACTTGGATTTTAGAGGGTTTTTTTTTTTAATCAAATACTTATCAAAGGCATTTAACTTATCACAAATCATTCTTGCCTATTTATCAAATCAATTCCTATGCAAAATGCTGCTAAAGGACACATCGTCTAATTCCAAATATCACCTCCATGGGATGGGGAAAAATAAAACTGTACTTTTAAATATTTTAAAAAAATATTTTCTGGTCACATTGCCCTTTCTCTAGTTAATTAAAAATAATGAATCTCTAATGAAGAGAACATAACAGGCATGTGATTATAACAATACGGAGGTCGCTGTGTACGGAATGCTTAATCTGTAATAAAAAAGTCCTATATTGCTCCATGGGCCTGAACCTCGACTCTGCTATTAGCTGTGTGGCCTTGGGCAAATGACTTAACCCCTCTGAGCCTCTGCTTCCTCAGCCATAAGATGAGGCTAATGGGCAGCATCTGTACCATAAGCTGGTTGTGAGAAGGCAATGAGAAAAGCCTGCCAAATGCTAACCCCAGCGCCTGGCATATGGTAAGGGTTTAATAAATGTTGGCTATTGTGATTGTGAAGGTCATTATTTATCTACAAAAACACCCCACATATCTGTAGAAATGACTTCTCAGTGCATCACATATACTCTTACAACAGCCAGTTAAAGGCAGAGTTACTGTAAAGTTCTTTTTTCTTAAAAGAGGATCCTCCTAAGACACACACACACACACACACACACACACACACACACCGTACAGGCATCAGGCCCCACAAAACCTGGGTCCTTCTCTAATCATAGGGAACAACTGATACTCACTGTTTGTCCCTCCCTGGCCTCATTCCTCCTCACATCCTCCCTTTGAGGTGGTATCCATCACTCTTGTTTGTATTTTTATACTTTTACTGCCTTATTGTGCAACTCTGAGCAGTAGACAGTGCTTCTGCATGTAAACTTTATACAAGTGAGATCATACTATATTATACCTAACCTTTTGCAATTTCATATCGGAAATTTTATATTTTAAAAATTTATTCACATAGATACATGCAGGTCACAACTGCTATATAGCACTCAATCATATGAACTGAATAACAATTTATTTGTGCATCTTCCCACCGACGGACATTTAGGTGTTAAAAAACACTGCAATAAGCATCAGGCCATTCTTGTTCTAGGGAATCATAGTGGATGCTGATGCCTCCCTTTGTCCTTTCTAACAGAACTCTACATGTTCCTGGGTTGCAATTAAACACTCTCACCTCCCCTGATGCCCCTATAGCTACAGAGGAACACATTCTTCAGTTCTGACCAAATATAGAAGCAGAAATCACTGGGCCTTTGTTTCCCTGATACAGCGCTGGTCTTCTCTTCTCCCACCTCCTCCTTCCTGCCGGAACACGGACATGAGGGCAGGAGATGAGCAGCCACGGTGCAAACATAAGGACAAAGCCTCACCAAGAGGATGGCAAAGTTAAAAAAAAAAAGACTTGAATTGTAGCCCTGGATTATTTACGTGCTAAATTAACCTCTTCCTACTCTTCAGCACAATTTACGTATTATTCTATAAGGAATAGAAAATATTTCCCTACAAAAGATAACTTAGTCTTGTAGTCTTGTCTTAAATCCTAAAACCCAAAGTGATATTCTTTTTCAAAAAAATTACTATAATGACAAAGGCTTTCTTTCCTGTGTCAGTAGTCAGAAGAACCAAACTGGAAAATAAAATATGCATTCAAATACTTACTGAGTGCTTACTGAAGATAATATAATGATGGTAATAAAAGATAATACTCAGGTCGGGCACGGTGGCTCACGCCTGTAATCCTAGCACTTTGGGAGGCCGAGGCGGGCGGATCACTCAAGATCAGGAGTTAGAAACCAGTCTGAGCAAGAAGAGCAAGATCCCGTCTCTACTAAAAATAGAAAGAAATTAATTGGACAACTAAAAATATATAGAAAAAAATTAGCCGGGCATGGTGGCATATGCCTGTAGTCCCAGCTACTCGGGAGGCTGAGGCAGGAGGATTGCCTGAGCCCAGGAGTTTGATGTTGCTGTGAGCTAGGCTGATGCCACAGCACTCTAGCCTGGGCAACAGAGTGAGACTCGTTCTCAAAAAAAAAAAAAAAAGATAATACTCAAAATGTGCTTCCTATGTGCCAGGCACTGTTCTAGGCACTTCACATATGTTACTTCAATTAAGCCTCTGAAGAAGGGGAAGTTCTATTTTTATCTCCACATTAGGTGAGATGCCTTAAAAAGAAGTTAAACAACTCACCAATATCACAAACCGGGTGAGTGACGGAGCTAGAATCTGCCCCATGCAGCCAGGCACGCAAGGCTGTGAGCTCAGCACAGCAGGGAACGCACCCATGTTGCAGGCTGAATAATGGTCCCCAAAAGATGTTCACATCCCCAATCCCAGATCCTTTGAATCTGTTACCTTACAGGGCAAAAGGAACTTTGCAGCTGTGATTAAGGATCTTGAGATGGGGACAGTAACCTGGATTATCCAGGTGGGCCCAATGTGACCAAAAGGGACTCTCTAAGAGGAAGGCTGAGGGTCCAAGCAATAGTAGGACGTAAACTCATGAAAGCAGAGGGTGGAATGATGCCAGGAAGGGGCCACTAGCCAAGGAATGCAGGCAGCCTCTGCAAGCTGGAAAAGGCCAGGGACCAGATCCTTTCCTAGTGCCTCCAGGAGCCAGGCCTGCTAACACCTGCACTGTATCCCAGGGAGACAGTTTACACTTCTGACCTCCAGAACTGTAAAATCATACACGTGCGTTGTCTGAAATCCCTACGTTAGTGGTAATCTGTTACAGCAGTCCTCAGAAACCAATACAGTCAATGGCCCTGGCCCCAGTCCTTGCCCTCAAGGAGCTAATTCACCTCCCTCAAGGAGCGGAGGAGGCAAGCCACCACCTGTCCCCAAAGGCTGGATGGAGGAAGGGCCGCAAAAGCACCCCGGCGACGTGCTGTGGGAACCAGGGAAGGCGTTCGGCACACACACGGGCCCCTGACCATCCCAGCGGCATGTCCTTGTCAACCACAACTGGTTACAAAACTCGGGTATAATGACTGTCTGGAGCCACTCATTAACGGATTTTTTTAGTGAATTCATTTTCTAATGGATCCGCCCTGATAATGTTTCCACATTTGCAAGAGACAAAAACTTGGCAAGGGAAAAGGTAACACCCTCGGAGCTTCCTTCCTGGAATCCTCCCGTGGCCGGCCTGGGTTGCCTCGCCGGCGTTCCTCCTGCTCCGCTCAGTTCCTCCCGGTGCCCGCTGACAGCTCATGCCTGACATTTCCTTTTTGTCTGGCCAAGGCCAGTCACATAAACAGATTATTTTAATGTAAGAGGGACAGCAGCATCTTCTTCAGATCCCCTTTCAAATAAACTGGTTCCAGCATGTACCAATCCCAGACAACTATTACAGAGTCTTAGTTCAGCCCATCCAAGCAAAGTGAGAAGTCATTACACAAGCAGGTAATAGTGCAGGTCGTGCAACCCCTGAAATAAATGGGGGTACAAAAAAGGAGTGGGTTGGCTGGGCACGGTGGCTCACGCCTGTAATCCTAGCACTCTGGGAGGCCGAGACAGGAGGATCACTCAAGGTCAGGAGTTCCAGACCAGCCTGAGCAAGAGCGAGACCCCGTCTCTACTAAAAATAGAAAGAAATTAATTGGACAACTAAAAATATATGGCAAAAAATTAGCCGGGCATGGTGGCACATGCCTGTAGTCCCAACTACTCGGGAGGCTGAGGCAGGAGGATCGCTTGAGCCCAGGAGTTTGAGGTTGCTGTGAGCTATGATGACGCCATGGCACTCTAGCCCAGGCAACAGAGTAAGACTCTGTCTCAAAAAAAAAAAAAAGGAGTGGGTCTCCCTCTTTATAGGTGTTTTCTTAGCGTCCACAGGGATTCCAGCCCTTCCTAAAATGTGGACTAAAAGGCCAAAATTCTAAGCTACAATGATGGGCAAAATAGCCCCCGCTTCTGCTGGGTACTCTCTATGTGAAACATAAACAGCTTCAGAATTGGAGGACGGGGCAGACCATCCAGGAATAACTAGAGACAAATGGTAGTGAGCATTTATGGAGTACTTGATTATCATAATCCTATGTCATAGGTACTAATATTAATCCCATTTTATAGGTAAGGAAATTGAGGCACAGAGTGTTGGGTAGCTTGCCCACAGCAACAGTCAGTAAGCAGCAGAGTAAAATGAGGGCCCAGGGAGGCAATCTGTGTAGTGGAAGTGTCTGCAGCAACCCACCTGCCACCTCAGTGCCACCTGTCCCCACCCCCATGCAGTCAAATAAAATGACAAGGGCGAAAAGAGTGCTACCACTGAGAACTGCATTCATTGTGCAACCAGGAACTCTCAACACGAATCACAGACTCACAGGAAAGTCCTCCAATCAGGTCCAGCGTTCCAACCGCTACACAGCTGGCGCCTCCCGGCCCCCCGGCTCTGTCTGCAGACCTCACTCGCCCATGTCTGGCAGCTGAGGGGAAAGATCTGGAGCTGTAAACTGGGTCCTTGAAGAGCAAGGGCATCACCTCCATGAAGCTCCATTCTCTAACATGGAAAAGGCAGAGAATAACGTTTGCACGGCACCCAGCACAGGGGCCTCCTACGTACAGTAACTCGCATCTTACAGAAGCCTGCAGGCCCTGGAACAAAAACACCCCCCAGATCTTCCAACCACTTTCTAGTGTACCAAGTTTTTTACGTATGTGATCTTGTTTGGGAAAATCAGTATTGGTTCTTTTTAGGATACGATAAGCACACATGAGGAGAGACAAATGCATGTACCAGCCTTCAAACCAGTAATTAACTCACCTGTAACACTGCACATACATAAAGGCTGATTACCCCATAACCATCGCACCCCATAACCAAACCATCCCTAACACCTGGCACAGTTGATGCTTAATAAATGGTGAATGAATACTGAATAAATAGGAACCACTTGTAATAGAATCTGCCACGTTCCTTGCTCCCTGGAGCCACGCAGAGCAAATGTATTTACAGAAACCATCCCGGCCACCCACGACAGTGATGTGAGATCAAACTGCTGAGAAGCCAAGTCACGCCAACGCCTGCCGGGGGAGCTCCCAGCTGTTGGTGTCAAGGACCAGCATGAGGTATCCGGGGACCCTCCACACAGAAAAGACAGATCTCAGTTGTTTTTAAACAAGCCAGCAGAGTGGCTAATGGCTTCCCTAGAAGAACCCCACACCTTGAGCTGAGAGGCAGGAACTTGTTAGGCGGAGCTGCCTCCTTCAGTCTCCACTGTCCAGCGGCACTGCCCAAGCCACCAGGAGAGCTGCCCCCAGAGCCACATGCTGACAGGCGGCATCCGGGGATCAGATTTCTATCGGGAACGACACATGGCAGTTCTCTCTGGCTCCAGTTCAGAACCCCACCCCATCCACTCCCAACAGGCAGATCTCAGCTTTTAATATTTCCTGAACAATCAGGCCCTTAAGAAACTGCTTGTGTATCAGTGACACGCATATCACCAACACAGTCGCTGGTTCCGTGGCTGTCTGCCCTTGACAGCCCCCCACACGTGGTCACGCTCTCTCACGTCCCCTCCTCTCAGAGAAGAGCCTAGAAACCCATCTCCGTCGGAGCCGATGACGGGCACCTCCCTCAGACCCTGAGGGCCATGGGAATCTCCTTCCTGAAATTCCGAGAACAGCCCTCCCTGGCTGAGGGGTCCCTCAGCTTTGTGGCATGACCAGGCTTAGGGCTCTTTAAGCTCAAGACCACTGACCCGACACCCTGGCGATTCCATTTGCACGAGGTTAGAAGTAAGATAGTGGCTACCCCCAGAAGGGGCACGGGGACACCCCTGGGGTGACGGTCGTGCTGCCTCTCAAGCCAGGCGCTCACTGAAAGGGTGTGTTCGTGCGTGGAGCTCAGCAAGCTGTACGGTTATTTGCACACTTTTTTGTGCATATGTTATTGGCCTATAAAAAGTTGATAAAGTGCTGATTCCCATGAATTCCCAGTTTGCTCTGGAACTTTAGGGGCTGGAGGTAGAGGGTCAGTAATGCCATACTTCAGCCATGTAAATCACAGACTGTCTTTCTCCACAGCCTGAAAAACCAGTTGTTCCTGCTATGGATTGCACTGGTTTCAGAAACACTTTCGACAGCCCTGAAGGAAAGGCAGCCACAAACGGCGGCCACTGTGTGTGTCTTCTGCTGAGGTGCAGCTGGAATCGATCTTGTTTATTCCAAGATCAGACTTAAAAAGTGACGACTTAGTCCTCCAGATGAAAACAGGCAGCCAGCATAGTTTTCTGCAGAACCTTCTATTTTTAAAATCGCCCAGTTGCTCACAGGGGATGGATGCTTTGACTGTAACACACAATGTTTTTTAAAAATAGAGGCTGTGCCTGCCACACCCGGCCCCACCTCTCCATGTTCACCTGCTCGCCTGGCCTCCTGCTAGCAGGCAGGGGACGGGTGAGTTCGGGGAACTCTGCTGCTGTGACTCACCCTCCCCAGGCCTGACAACTGTTCCTGGACCTTGATCAGTTTTCTGCAAGAAATTGGCTTTGGTGTTTAGGGTTCACGCTGCAATAACTTGCAAAACTTCTCTCCTTTTTACGAGCAGACTGAGCAAGCACATGAGAACACACAGATCAAACCCCACCTCTCCCCTCCTGCATCATAGGAAACATTCATTTCTGAGCCCCTAAGCCAGGCCGTCATTTGGCTGGACCAACAGTTTAGCAAAGGCAGATTCTTGTCACCTTCTCCCAGCAGGGCTGCTTCACTGGGCAGCTAGGGTTTGATGCCACGGTCTAGGGGCAGCCAGGTCTTTCCTGGCCAAAGGAGAAAGCTGAATGGGCCTGACACCACGGGAATTTTCCTAGCTTGCTTTGTTCCCTGCTAAGATCTCTGATATATTTTAACTGTATAGATTCTAGCACAGAAAATTCTCTGTTCAGCCACACTGGATGTACTTTCCTAGAACAGATCAAACTGCAGCAAAATTAAATCCGTGCCCTTTTTCAGTATGATTAATCCGAGGAGGTGGCCCTGCCAGGAACAGCCTCTTCTGGGAATGTGTGAGCCTCCCTGGCTCAGCTGAGAACAGAGACCATACTCCCAGCTGAGGACGGAGATCACGCTCCCTGGGGCACCTTCCTCCTGTGCTCCCTCGGCTACCTAGCTCCATGCAGGAGTTCCCTGGCTCCTGCAATAAAACTCCACTTAACAGCTCCCTTGGAAGTCAAACAAAAACACAGTGTCTGGATGGAACAGGGAGAAAAAGACCCGTGATGGGGAGCCCCAGAAATGTGGATTCAAAGCCAGCTCTGGGAACACGGGCAAGTCATTTCTCTCTGGGTTTCAATTTCCACATCTGTAAACCCCAAAGGCACAAGCATAGCATCTCTCAAGTCTCTTGCAAGCTGGTGGCTTTTCAATTCCAGCCCAAAGATAAGTTTAAAAGAACTCTTTTCAATTGCCAACTTCAAGATCTGGATGGCTCTCCTGGGAATTGGGAGGTTTTACGTTAAGATCCTACTTTCTATCAAACCAATTTCTCATGGTCAAATATGAATAAAAAGGAAAGAAAAAAACAGATCCTACTTTCTAGATTCTCTTGGGAAACCGGCAGGCCTGGCCACAGTGGGGGGAGGGACTGGGCCGGGGGTGGACAGCCCAGCCGCTGCTCTCACTTTCATCGTGGGCTGCCGGGAGCACTGGCGTTTGAGACGCCTGCTCCTATGTCCTGCTTTCCCCGAGCCCTGTCCTCGAACATACTGCTTAACTTTTTCACTTTACACTCCAGCTGGAACACTCAAGACCAAACTTTGAAGTCAAAATGTTTCATGAAAAGACAGTACCGAAAGAGCCATTCCATGGGGATCCACCAAGTGGTGGTCGGTGCCCCAGGCTGCCAGCAATTCTAACTAACACGCCCGTCCCAGGAACCCACAGCTGGCTTAAAAGCTCCCCAGGGCCCTCTGACCTCTGCGGGCCGCCTCCCACCACCTCCCACCACTCATCCCAGTCCCTCGGGCCCCCTCAGCCAAGAACATGAGTTTGGGAGCCAGGACAATGAGGCCAGAGTTGGGCGGGTTTCTGAGGAGGTGGGGCTCCATCTGCGTTCTGTCCGCCTGCAGCACAGGCCAGGGCGTGCGGGCCGTGGCAGGCAAGTCGCTGGAGGAGACTGGACACCAAGGGAGCTACGCACAGCAGGAAGCAATGGGGGTGCGTGGAGAAGGCCCAGCACGCTGGGCACGTGTCACTGTGACGCCGGGATATGAAGACGGGACTTTGTTCCATATCTCTTCAAAGGAATCACACGAGCCAAGGGGCATGGGATGACAACATCACTCAGACCAGCCCCCTCTCAAAGGTGGCAGTAAGAATAATAACGGTGACAGTGAGCAGCAGCACAGCCTGACAGCTAATCCTCAGTGAGCTCTTACTCTGTGCCAGGCACTGGTACCAGCATCACCCCCGTTTTAAAGATGATGAAAGGGAGGCAAAGCAAGGCCATGAACTTGAACAAGGTCACACTGTAGCAAGTGGTGGAGCAGGAACTGGACCCCAGGCAGCTGCCTCCTGAGCCTGGGCTGCTGACCTCCGGGCTCTCTATTGCCTCTTTCCAACACACAGGTGCCACAGCACATGTGCCTTCATGCTCAGGATCCAGGGACACACACTCCCTTCCATACCCTCTGACATTATTAAAAACCACAGTGGAGTTTATTTGCACGTGCACTCCGCCATTTGTAATACCTAAGCATGTTGACATCTAAACACACAGGTTACCGTACAGGGCTATACACGCAAAGGCATGCACGCTGTTCTTTATGCATGGGTGGAAGGATTTCTAAGATTGAATTTGACCATCTGCAGTCTGTACCTTGCTCCCGAGCTTTAGGTGTGTGAACTCGCCCAACTTGTCTTTGTGCCTATTCACAGTCAAGCGCCTGCCTCCTCAGAGCCCTGACTCCCAAGGACCCCACCATCGAGAACAAAGGTCCCCCGTGTTTGTCAAAAGGCTCGAATAATGGGGAGAGCTCTCCTGAAGAACAGACATGGGCTATTTTACAAAACATGCGTTACTCCAAGGAAGAGAGATTTGGGCCCTTGTTCATTGTCTGCTTACTCTTAATTTACACACAGTCCGTTAAACTTAGAAAGAACAGACTAGAAGCAGCAAAATTTGAAGCAATGAGAAAAAGACAAAAGTGTGCTAACAGGTGGCATAGGAATCTCCAGGAGGGACAGCAAAAGGAAATTCCAAAGCAGACCCAAAGTAGGATTTCCAATCAGGGGAAATGTTCCCGTCCTGGTCCCGAGCTAGTGGGTGTGCCCCTGGGTGCAGGCGCCGCGATGACCAGGCAACCGGCACAGGGAGATCAGAAGGAAGGGGACGCTGGGATCAGCGTGCAGCCTGGTGAAGAGACACAGGCACAGTCGGCGGAAACAGACGTGTTCAGCACAAGGAGGTGAAGTTAAACCACCTGGAAACTCCGTGACCATCACGGTGCTGAGTACACGATCTGGAACAAGAAACTCACTTTTTTCTGCCCTGCGGTGAGCTCCCTAAAGAGCTCCCATTTGTGCGCACTGACGACAGCAATCCAAGTTTGCTACCGAGTCATTCTCAACGCCACTGCCTGCGTGCAAATATATGCCTCCTCTTTTGCTCTCTAGGGCACACGCGGCAATGTCTGGAGACATTTTTGCTTGTTACAAGATGGGCGTAGGTGGGTTTTACTAGTATATAGTGGGTAGAAGCCTGGGATGCTGCTAAACATCCTACAAAGCACAGGACAGACCCCCCACGTAGCAAGGAATTCTCCAACCCAAAGTATCAACAGTGTCAAGGGCGAGAAATCCCGATCTAAACCAGAGGAAAGGCAGCAGGTGTGCATTTGACATCAGAAAGAAAGGTGTCCCAACACGATCATTTATTTACCTGCTGTGTGACCTAAAACTCTGGTCTCCTTACTTGTACAGGGGATAATCACTCCCAGCCCCTCATGGCTGGGATCCATGAGAGCTGGCTTGAAAGTGCCTGGCAGTGCAGGCTCACTCCCCGTCGTGGCCCCCCAGTGCCTGCAGAGCCTGCCCTACGCTGAGGGCAGGGGAGCGGGGCGGGAGGGAGAAGCCATGGGCTCTGGTTAGGTGGAGGACAATGCTACAGAGTGGGCAGAACGGACTGGTCCCGGGTCCCGGGTGGTACCCACTGGAGATGCAGACTCCCTCGTAGGGGGCCCGAGAGGGACAGGAAAAATTCTGCGGGAACTTGATGGACTGTTCCCCATCAAGCCAAGCCAGGATGGGGAGTGAGTACAAGCCAGGGTCTACCGGTCTACAGGGCAGGGTGTCGCCCCCATGTCTGCAAAACCCGCTCCTGTTGCTACGAAAACACAACCACAGTAACAACAGTGACAGTGACTGACACTCACGGAGCCCTTCAGTCTGTGTCTGGCCATGAACTAAGCTGTCTGTGTTAAGTTATCTCATTTGATCCTCACAACCCACGGAAGACGGATAGGATGACAATCTCCACTTTCCACGTGAACTAAAGTAACTTGCCCAAGGTCTCACAGCTCAGACAAACCTGAGGGTTTCACATTCAGGACTCTGACACCACAGTGCACAGCCTTAACCAGAGGCACCCTCTTCCCAAACCACACCATTTCCATCACCACCCTCTTCATCACCACCCAGACCCCCATATTCTAGAAGGAAGCAGGAAACCAAGCTGCATATGTAGTATAATTTCAATTAAAATAATTAACATGCATATGCATACCAATGCAGGAAGGAAATTTCCTGCAGTATTCACTAACTGTTTATTGACAAGCAGCAACATTACAAGAGATTTTTTATTTCCTCTTTATATATTTTTCTAAACTCCTCAAAGTTCTTTATAATAAACACAAATTAATAGTTCGTAACATAATGAAAATTAAACTCATAAAAGTAAAAATTTATAAAACTTGTTTTTAATTTTTAAATGTATTACTTTTTAGCAAAAGTCTAACAAACAACATGAAATTACCAATTGTCTAGACCAGAAGTTGGCAAATTATGACCTGACGGCCAAGTCTGGCCCTTTGCTGGTTTTTATAAGTAAAGTTTTATTGCAGCACAGACACGCCCATTCACTTACATAAATGACTATGAATGCTTTTTGGACAACTGGGCTGAGGAGGTGCCCGTGGACATACGATAACATGATGCCCCCTTCCTGGTCTGGTCTGGAGACCGACCTCTTTCCTGCCTCTAAACTTCTCATGGTGAGTCTCTACTTGCTTGCTACAGCCAAACACGGATATGCCGGGAAGCAGACGAAGCTGAAGACTGGGGGCCCCTCTCTCACAGGCCCTCCTTAGAAAGGTATTCATATGCTCTTGCGCTTTTGTAGGATTTGGAAAAGAGTATTTTTTAAATTCTTTTTCTTGAAAACTCCCCACCCCCCTCAAATTATATAAGCTGCAGACTCCTCCAAATGGATCCGCCCAGACATTTTACTACCCTTGTTCTGTTTTCAAGACCATCACATGTTCAGCGGAGAGAGAAGTCTTGTCCCCCCAACCCCTCAGAAGCACTGGCCAGGATGAACTCTTTGATCTCCAACCCCCAGGTGGCCAACTCCTGCAGACGGAGACCACAGCACAGGGCACCCACCCAGGTCAGTGGTCAGTATCCGCCAGGGAGTTCACAGAGCAGCCCACTGGAGAAGCTCCTCACCACACCAGGAAAAGAGGAACACTCTGTTCATACCCGTGGTCCTTCCACCATTCGTTACCTCCACTGAAATCCACCATCCAAACTAATTTATATGTATCATGATACGGAGCCTCTAAAATCACAGCACTTCCAAATGATCAGAGGCAGGCCGATGGATGGATATTCTCAAACTACTTCCTAAATGATGGTAATGTTGCTTGCAAAGACAACAAAAAGGAAATAAAATCACATAATGCAATAATGTACCTTATGATTATGATTATTAATGTACAGGCAAACATCTTATTATTTTAAAGACCTCTCCAATGTGCGGCACTGCCCTTATGTCAGAGCATTTACATCGGTCGAGAGCCCACTGAGCCCAGCTGTCAGATCAAATGCCCAACTGTGCCTTAAAGTCGGTGGACAGTGTCCTTCACTCTCCTGCTCTTGGTCCCTCCCAGGTCTCCTCTTATCTCCCCTTCTCCCTGGTGTGGGGGAGGGGGCCATCTCCTGAGCCCAGCTGCCGTTATGATAAGCAGGTGTCAGGAGTTTGAAAATGACCTTGCCCATCAGCTGGTGGGAACCACACAGACAAGGAAGTCACTGTATCACTGTCTGCTGGGTCCCAGCCCCTGAAATAAGACACAGTGAGGCCTGAGGGGGAGAGAAAAGAAAGCTTTCACACACACACACACACACACACACACACAGAGGAGTCACCCCTGACAAAGGGAAATCCGCATAATGTCACCCAGAAGAGTGAAACTGCAGCTGACGAGCAAAATGAAAAACCTAATAGTGAGGGTGTGTTGAAGTGTTTCCCAAACAACAGGGGTAAACAAAAAAGACAGATCCTTAGAAACCTCCAGGACGCCTGCATTCTGCATGTGCAGTTGGCCAGTTCCGTTAGCAGAGAGCTGGCGGGGCGGGGGCTGGGGAGGATGTATATTCACCGAAGCTGACTCCAGTGCCCAGAGAGCCAGGGCTGTGTAAATGGCCATTACTGTACCGGCCGCTGGAAGGGGTCCAACACCCAGGACATGCTCTGGGAAGAAAGGGAATGTCCACTAACCCAGTTTCTAATTAAATGTGGGTTAACTGGCACTGTGCCCTGCAGCTCAAGGGACCAATTTAGGGCTGAAAGGAGTGTTTTTCGAAATAAAAAGGCAGGGCCCGCCAAGCTAGCACCTTTTATTTTCTCACATCCTTTCAGTGGCTCAACTTGACCCAGGGCTCGTTGGGTTGACTCCCTGGTCCTTGGAGAAACAAACCCTCCCCTACTCCCACCAGCTCCACGTCTGCAAGGACAGAGACACCCCCTTGGCACACATCAGATTGAACTCCATTCTCCTTTCTCATGGTGCGGTCACTGCTGCCAAAGGATGAGTCACCCATGAAAGCCACACATTGTCCCCAGTGGACAAAAGGCTGGACCCAGGAGAGTGGCCCATTCACATGTCTCCAAGAGCTGACCAACCTCTTTCTCCCCTTTCTGCAACTTCCAGAGGATGCTGCCTGAAGCTGGGGGAACGGTTAGTCTTCTCTCCCCAGTTCCCATCACTCATGTGAACGAGAGGAGAAACAGGCTTGGAAAAACTCTCAGTGAAGAAAGCAGAGCGAGAGAGTCCACGCAGCAGTTACCGCTGTGAACACCAAGGCAAACTTCATTCAGGACGTCTAAAGGCCAAATAGAACTACAGATCAATCTGTTGGTAACGATAACGTCACATTTATTGAACATCCACTATGGCCCTGGGCTAAAGAAGTGTGTTATGTGCACTATCTCATTTCATCCTCAGAACTACCCTATAAGTAGGTCCTATTATCAGCCTCCCTTTACGTGCAAGGAAAGCGCAGCACAGAGAGGTTAAATAACCCACGCAAGGCCACACAACTGGTTAGCGGTACAGTCAGGACTGAACCAAAGCAGTCTGGCTCCAAAGCCTGTGTTCCCAAATACTATGCTATCATTAACTAACAAACTAATTAATAATTATAAAATTAAAATTATGCTTTAGTGTCAACATTTTGGAGAAGTTGTGATACTTTACTTTTATGTCATGTCCCGCCAGCCCTCCACCACAAATGCTATAACCTAGCTTTTCAAGTGTACAGATAGCACCTGCCAGGCAGTGTGCTGAGTGCGTGACGCATGCCATCCTATTAATCCTTAGGAGATCCGTACGAACATTATCCCATTTACACACGAAACCACCAAGCTTCAGGGAAGTTAACATCCTTGCCCAAGATCATAAAACAGAGAGGGAATCTGAAGTCAGGAACGTCGGATTCCAACATCTATATTCTGTCTATTGTATACGTCATCTCTCGAAGAATTTAAAGATTTTTCCAGAAAAAAAATTAAGAGTATCATGAAATGAGGGGTGAGAAGATGAGAATGATCATTTCTAATGATCAAGCCACCTGGATTCACCAGGTGGTAGGGACCACAGTGAGTGGCTGGCCTGCAGCCAGGACGGCCCACCCAGCCTCCGGCCTTCGTCAGACGTGGATGACCATTGTCAAATCCCTTCTCTCTTTGGACCTCGGTTTCCTCGTTTGTAAAAGAGGAACAAGAGAGCAAGGATGCCTTCCTGTGCCTGCGTCAGACCAGGCGCGCTCCCAGGGGGCTGTGCGGCGGCCGTTTCTCCTCTGTGGATGGTAGCTTCCCTCCTCCCTCCCCAGCACAAGTCTTCAGGAGCAGGTTTCTCACGGTGTCCCTGGACCCGGATCTGTGCACCCAGGAGAGAGTTATTAGATGCAGCTTGAGGCCAGGCAATGGCAAGGAAGTCACAGTCCTTCTCGCCTTGGTGTGTTTCTGGCGGGGATAAGAGGAACGGAGGGACGGTAGGGAGACTGGCGGCAGCTAGAGGATCTGAACAAGTGCTGCGCCTTAATCTTGGAGGTATCGACACACGGAGAAACTCAGTGAGCTTGTCCCTCAGTTGGCACTTGCGCCGGATATACTTACACCCCAGTAAAGATGAAAAGAAAAAGGAAGTACTTGAAGAGATGACAGATCGTATCAGGCAAGATTTTACCAAATTAAAATTTTGCTACTATAAATGCTCTACATAAAATATTTAACAGCCCATCAAAGACACCCTTTTAGAAGTGCCTACCTTCTAAGTCCATTATGAAAAGGGAACAATACAGAATTGCCAAGATGAATTTTTTTTTTTTTTTTTTTGAGACAGAGTCTCACTCTATCACCCAGGCTGGAGTGCCGTGGCCAGATCATAGCTCACTGCAGCCTCGAACTCTTGGGCTCAAGCGATCCTCCTGCCTCAGCCTCCTGACTAAAGGTGTGTGCCACCACACCCAGCTAATTTTTTAATTTTTTGTAGGGACAGGGTCTCACTATGTTGCACAGGCTGGTCTGGAACTCCTGGACTCAAGTGATCCTCCCCGTCTTGGCCTCCCAAAGTGAAAGGATTACAGGTGTGAGTCACTCACTGCACCTGGCTCAAGACAAATTATTATGTTTGACTAGGAGGTCAGGGACAAGGGTGAGCCTGAGGAAATCCCTTCTTTAACAACCAAACCACAAGATGACGAGCTAATGCTTTAACTCTCCACTTCTATTTCTATGCCTGATTCAGTGGAAAAAGTAAAGCCTCAAATTTCAAATGGGGACTTAAAATCCTGATTCTGTCACTGACTTGCGGGGCCCTGTGTTGAGTCAGGAATCATAGCCCCTTGCCACCTCGCCTCTCACTTATGCAAAAGAACGGTAAAGACCACAAAAGAAAGGGGACTGCTGGCCCAGATGGCATGAATGTCTAGTGTTTCTGCCACCCAGCATCCAATTCCCTGTGTGTGAGTCACGGCACCTGGCCTTCCCTTTGAAGGACCACCTCTCCCCCACTCTCCATCCATGAGTCCAGATGAGGCTGACCTTCATCCTTCACCCCCAAGTTCCAGAGTTCCAGGAGAGAGTACAAGGCCCAAATTGAACAAATCTGAGTTCATTCAGGAAGTTTGGTTGGAAAAAGTGGGAATGATAAGCTTTCACTCCACAGCTGGAATCAAATGTCAGCCTGCAGCTTCTGGGTGGTATCATATGGAGGAAACCTTTCTGGGAAAGACGCCAACACAGAAGAAAGTAGAGCCAAGAGAAAGACAGAGTGAAAGCAAGGCCTAATAACACCAGGCTCCTGGATCCAGCCATGCCTGAAACCATCAAATCCTAACTAATAGAACCACTGCATAGAATTACAAGATCTCCAAGTAATAAGGGGCAATGGAGACTATCCGTCCAGCAGCATTTTGCACATACTAAGCATTCAATAAATGTATGTCGGCCTAATGAATGAATAATTTGTTTATTCTTCTAGCTTCAACTTCTCAAACTGAAGGAAATCTATTCTGTCAGGATTACTGTAAGCCACAGGATAAACCAACCGCATCTTCACGGAGAATTAATTTAAACGACAGAAAGCAGCTTAAAATACTTTTTTTATATTGAAAAATACAGATCATAACCAAACGTGGTTCATCCCAGGAATGGAAGGATGGGTCAATACTGAGAAATCCATCAACACAATCCACTTCATTAATTAACAGGGTCAAAAGAAACAGCGAAAACAGATGACTCCTTAGATGTCAATCTTGTTAAATTCCAACATTTACCCCTCCACTTAAAAAAAAAAAAATCTCTTAACAAAATAGGCACAGAAGGAAACTTCCTTAAGAGATGTATTGTTCAAAGTGAGAGCCAGCATCACGTTTCACAGCGAAACGTTAGGGCACCCCCACTGAAGTCAGTATAAGGCAAGAACGACCCTGGATGCCACCACTGGTTGACATTACTCAGGAAGCATTTGCCAACTCGATTAGACAAAAGAAAAAACGTTTCACCAACTGGAAAGGAAGAGGAAGCAAAATTTTATTAATTTGCAGATGATATAATTATATGTCTGGAAAAAATCCCTCCCTACAAAAATGTAATAATAAAATAAGATCTGAAAAACTATTAGGACAATTTGATAATATTAATCAGCATTAATAAGAGAAGTTATTAATCAATAGCTTTCTTACATACAAAAAAGAAACATGAACACATGACGGTGATCCAGCTCACTAAATAATGATTCTGCAAATACATTCCTTCCTGTGCTCTGCCACCTTCCCTCTTTTTTGCCTGTATGAATGTTGGTGGAATGCTTGAAATGCTCAGCTATAACCACAGACACCACCAACCAGGTGCTTATCTTGCCTTGGCTCAACCATCTCTGGGGACTGGGAATCCATCTCCTGAGACTGCGCACTGCCCAGTCACCCGGGGAAGCCCAGCAGGCCCCTCTTTTTGCCAGCAGGGGAAGAGGAAACTCACTTTTCAAGACGTGACCCTCAGGAACAGGGCTGAGCGACCGATCTATGCACACGACAGCCTCGACATCACATTCTGTACCAGCCAGCATGCTGCTCCTCCGCCAGGCTAAGCCCCCTCCTTGCCCCTGGGCCTTTGCACATGCTGTCCCTTCTGCCTGCCATGATTTTCCTCAAGATGACTGCAGGGCTTGCCCTCTCAACATTCAGGTCTGTGCCAAATGTCATTCTCTCGAAAAAGCGCTCCCTACATCCCCATCTAGATTCCACCCTCTTACCCTCCATCCCGTCACTCTGTTTTTCCTCACAGCACACATCACCAGTTGATGTTTCTTGATGCGTTTGCCTGTTTATAGTCTGTCTCTCCCACCAGAAGGTATGCTCCAGCAGGGCAGGGACACTATGTCTGTTCATCTACCGCTGTACCTCTCACCCCAAACAGTCCCAGACACAGGGACTCAACAGAGGGGTTCAACAGATGATGGTTTTATGGATGGATGACGGATGGGTGGATGCCTTCAGTCCCCAGATCCAATCTCAGTTCTACCACCTGAATATTTTTCATTATTTCTACCTCTCACTATTGATATCCAAGCTATCTACCCACTCAATCTCAGCGGGTATTTTTACCTCTGTCATCTCTCTCCTCCACAGCTACAATACAGCTGGGCTCTCATCCCTGAGTCTGGCCTCACTCCAGATCTTTTTCCTACTCCAGCCGGAGGTCTTTTCCCTACTCCAGCCGGAGGTCTTTTCTCAGCATGCAGATTTGATCATGTCATTCCTCTACTTAAAACACTTCAGTGGCTGCCTGGGACCTTTGCATAGAGTCTAAAGTCTTCACTATCAAGGCCCAGGGGCCCAGTCCTCCCAGCCCAGAGGCCTCTCAGTCCCCTGTCACATTGCATGATCCAGCCACCATGAACTACTGACTCTTCTTCCAGCACATGACGTCTCTCTGCACTCAGGGTCTTTGCACATACCACTCCTTCCACGTGGCTCGCTCCTTCCCCGTTACCCCTCACCGTATGCTTCCATTTTCTGTTACCTCCCCTGGGAAATGCTAGGTCCACCCTAAAGTTCCCACAGCTCCTCACGTTTCCCAGTCACACACTTAGCACCCTCAGAGCAGCTTCTTTAGGTCTGTGCCCTCCTGGACTGCCAGGTTCACAGGAGCAGGTCTGTGCCATTCACAGCACCCAGCACAGTGCCTGGCAGCGAGCAGGCGCTCGAGAGAAACTTCTTTGACTTTAACTTAAATACTGCCTTCTCCAGACTGGCACTGGGCTCCTTCTTTGTGTCACATCTGATGCTGCTTTTGGCACCTTGCTTCACCGTCCATACTGCCTCGAGACAACAACAGCACATACGCACAGGTTTGCACTTGCGCGCACACGCTCGGGAGTCTATCGCTCTCCGAACTCCCCTTCCGCCACCACGTTCTAACCTTAAGATCCTGTTTCCCACCTAAATGTCACAGACAGTGCAGGAGCCTCCCACGTCGAGAGCACTCTACTCACACTTGACCTGGATTTACCAAAGAAAAGAGAGACGCCAATAAAATGGGGGGCTTTCTCCGAACGATCTTTAGCCACCATGCCCATAAGGCTGATAGCAAACAGACTCAATCTTACTTGAAAGTCTGAAAAAAAAAAAAATCAGAGCTGCACCTGTGTATGAATTGCTTTGTAATTTTAAAAAAAATTGCCCTGCATTAAGAGTGAGAGAGCACTTTTTTATTAAAAATGCTTTTCCTTCCCAATAGTTATTAGAAAAGGGTAATATCTCTAGATAGGACAGAGATAGCATCTAATATCTCTAATAGACAGGACAAAAGTCTCCATCAGATCTAAACTAAACACAATGGGGGCTGATGCTTCCACCAGGTGTCAACTCAGCATCACCAGCATGGGTCCTCCTGCCCGGCAAGGAGGTGGCATCACCCGTGAGAGCCTCTCTGCAAATGCTGCGCCTGGTCTCCAGCCTCCGAGCTTCACGTGAAGTTCACGGAAGGGGAGGGACAGGAGGGCCAAGGTAGGTGGCACCACCAGGACACACTCAGACAAACGCGGAACATGGATCTGACTCCTCAAAATGTCAGTATCATGGAGGGCAAAAATAAGGGAAGACTCTTATCTGGACTGAAGGAGATTAAAGAGACAGAACTAGCAAATGCGGCACTTCAACCAGAACCAGGCCCTGCATGGGGTGGGCAAAGGGACGGAGCTGGCAAAGGGGTCCAGCAGAGGAAATCTGAGTATCGACTGCACATGAGATGATACACTAAAACTACTGTAATTTCCCAGGGGAACAAGAGTAGGTTATGCAGAAAAATGTCCTTCTTTTTAAGAGACACGGGCTGAAGTATTCAGGAGTAAAGCATCAAGATGTCTGCAACTTGCTCCCCAGTGGGGCGGGGGGAAGGTGTATGTGTGTACACACACTCACACACAAACACACACACTCTCACACACACGTACACACTCACACACACGTACACACTCACACATACACTCACACACACATACACTCACACACACGTACACACTCACACTCGCATATACACACACTCACACATACACACAAACACACGTATACACAAACACACACTCATATACACACACTCACAAACACACTCACATATACACACATGTACACACACAAACACATATACACTCACAAACACGTACACTCTCACACACAGTCACAAACGCACACTCACATATACACACAAACACATGTACACACACACAAACACACTCACAAACACGTACACTCACACTCACATATGTACACACACTTACATACACTCACATATACACACAAACACATGTACACTCACACTCACACATACATTCACACACACTCACAAACACATACACACACAACTCACACACACACTCACACACACATACCCACAACTCACATACACTCACACACACACCTCACACACACACTCACACACATACACACACATACCCACAACTCACATACACTCACACACACATACACACACAACTCACACACACATACACACATACACAACTCACACACACATACACACATACACAACTCACACACACACACTCAGACACATACACTCACATGTACACACACACATACACCCACAACTCACACACACACAACTCACACTCACACACACTCACATACACACATACACTCTCACACACACATACACACAACTCACACACACATACACACACAACTCACATACACTCACACACTCACACACATACACAACTCACACTCACACATACACACATACACAACTCACACACACTCAGACACACACACTCACACACGTACACACACACATACACTCACACATACACACATATACTCACACACACACACATACACTCACACACATAGACTCACACACACATACACACACAACTCACACACACACACATACACACACATACATACACACACACAACTCACACTCACACACACTCACACACATACACACATATACACTCACACATACATACACTCACATACACACATACACTCACACACAATACACACACAACTCACATACACTCACATACACATACACACACACTCATACACTCACACACTCACACCTCACATACACATACACTCACACACACTCATACACTCACACACACACACATATACACATACACACACTTGGAGAGGGAAGGAGATGGAAAGAGAACAGCGGAGGCAACATGTCCATCTTAAAACCTAGGTGAAGGAAATACAAAGATCCGTGGTACTCTTTTAACTTTTCTGTGAGTGTGCAAGTTTTCCAAATATCATTGGGCAGAACAAAAACAAGGTAAAAGCTAGGTCTTTTGATGACACATTATAATAAAAGGTAAAGAACACAAAGTTAAGGGGCTGTTAGGTCTTTAACAAGTGATTACAGCTCAGATCTGTTTCAGAACTTAAAAACATACCTACTACCCACAAGCACAATATTCTTTCCACAATACTAGTAGTTTTATGAGTTTTTGTTGTTTTTTCAGTCCCCACAATAGGCACTGTGTGTCCTTGCCTGGAATGCTTATCCCTCCCCCAGGGAAGCATTCCCAGATTTCATGGGAGAGGTGAACCGCCTCCATGTGCCTGGGGAAGTAGGGAGCAGGTTATTAAAATTACCCCTAACTCTGTCACCACAACCTAACGGGACATTCTGTCCATGTGATTCCAAAGTTAACAGCTGACTTCCCTGCTAATCAGAGCCCCCGTGCAGGGAGAGGCAGCGTTAAGCTCCTGCTCTCCGGTTCTCAGGGCAGGGCCTGGCACACAAGAGCTACTGCATAGGTATTTGTTAAATGAATGAGATGTTACAGGCCTTTAAAAATAATGCAAAAGAAGATAATGTAACAAACACATGATTGACACAAGGGAGAAAAAGTATAATAAAATGACTATGATCATAGCAATGTTAAAAAATAAAACTGTGCCCCCATAAAGCAAAATGCCCTAAAAACCCACTAAAACTAAAATAGTAGGTATATCATTGGGGAGGCGGGTGCAAATGAGTTGCCATGGAAGAATCCTAAGAGTATGATAGGTATGAAAGGTATGTGGACTGCAGTGACTTGGGGATAAGAGGACAGTGAATAAAGCAAGGAGGGAAGTCTAGAGAAACGGTGAAAACTTTTCTTACTTGGTGAAATTTACAGGTGGGGGAAAAAAATCTTCCGTCCTAAAGGCAACCAGGTGTTGACTCTGCCTATTTAACTGCCGGAGCTCAAGACTTCGGGACACGCAGGTTCTAATTCCACCTGTGCCACCACCCCACTGTGTAACCTCAAGACACATCACCTGTCTGGGCCACTTCCTCACTGGTACAATGAGCAGTGGGTCTAACGGAGCCATAAGATCATATCCAGTGATTCTATTCAAGGACACAAACAAGTCTCTACTTTGTTCCTTCAATTATTTGCAATTTCTTAGGTCTCTACAACTAATTCGTAATTCCTTTTTGAAATACAAAAAGATTTAGATTTTGTTAAAGCAGTTTTGTTTGGGCTTTTGCTTTGTTTTTTTTTTTTTTTTGAGGCAGAGTATTGTTTATCAGCCCAGCTAGAGTGCCATGGCGTCATCATAGCTCACTGCAACCTCAAACTCCTGGGCTCAAGTGAGCCTCCTGCCTCAGCCTCCCAAGTAGCTGAGACTTAAGGGTGTGCACCACCACGCCTGGCTAATTTTTCTATGTTTTGTAGAAGCTAGCCTCGAACTCCTGAGCTCAAGCAATCCTCCCACTTCGGCCTCCCAGAGTGCTAGGATTATAGGCGTGAGCCACCACGCCCGGCCCTTAAAGCAGTTTTTAAAGAAAGGTTTTTAAACAGATCAGAACATCACATCCCACTCTTGATCCTGGATCTTGAGTAAGAGTTAGGAAACGGTGTTAGCCAAAAAACCTTAGAGCTATAAGAAAGCTTCACCATCTTTACATTGATAATGTTCCACAGTTTACCAGGAAATTTCACATTATCTAGTCCCATCCACCGACTTCAGAGATACGGGAACTGCACTCAGGAGAGAGGCCAGCCCGACCCCATGCAGTGACGTGCCAAAGCCAGCTCACACTGGGAAGGGAGATTGTGCACATCTCAGCACCTTTGCATTAGTGGGCTGGGGTCGGCTGTGGTGGAAGCATTCACACTACAGAAATGGGCAAGTGCTACAATTCTGAGCTTTTCCCCTCCCCCAGAAATCCAGTTGACCTAACCCTTACTTTAAACCAAAGCCCAAAGCCAGACTTGAACCCAGGCCTCCCTCCAGCCATTCAGGGCTCCTTTCAACCCCCCTGGTTTCTGCTTCCTGTTGAGTCTTCTGCCCCCAGAAACCGAATGTGAACTGCAGAGTCCTGGCGGGGGCGAGGCGCCTGTCCACTCGTACCCAGGGCCCTGCCGTACAGGGCCAGCCACATGGCAGGCCCTCGGTAAACACTCATCGCCAAGGGAGTCGACTCCTCCTACTCGGCTCTGCAGACAGACAGCACTCTGCACACAGGTGGACAAAAGCCACCTTCGGCTCAAGCCCCAAAAGTGCTCCTGGAGGAAAGCCTGAACCCAAGTCCAACACCCTAGCCCGACACCCCAGATAACACCAGCACTTAACAAATGCATCTCAGTAACTGTGTCCCTCACGTGGGCCCAGCGAGCGCCTCAACAATCGGGGGCCTGGAGGCTCCTGGCCCACGCGTGCGCAGCTCTCCAAGG
>CAUYRT010060017.1:0-11409 GCA_963574885.1 Lepilemur ruficaudatus
AGTCCCAGCTACGTGGGAGGCTGAGGCAGAAGGATTGCTTAAGCCCAGGAGTTTGAGGTTGCTGTGAGCTAGGCTGACGCCATGGCACTCACTCTAGCCCAGGCAACAGAGCGAGACTCTGTCTCAAAAAAAAAAAAAAAATGAGAAGATCGTAGTCAACATTGATGGACTTGGTTTTCAAAACAATAATACAAAAGCCCATAGAGAACTAAAAACAAAAAAGTCTCTATATATTTTAACACACACACACACACACACCCAGAGATCCACAGAAGAGTACACGTTCCTGCCTTCAAGAAGTATGACTACGATTAACTAATTGTCATCATAGTTGTTGATATAGAGGTAGGAGGGCTGAAACAAAAGAATGGATTAAAAAATAACTACATAAAAAGTATGTGTTCAAAATTAAGTCAATACCAACTTGACAAAGAAACTAAAAATGCATTAAATACTATTAAGATAACACAAAGAAGGCAGAAACTAATCACCACATAGGACTGTGATCCTTCATGGTGCTGTCTGATACCATTCATTCAGCATTCATATTTTTGTTGAATGTCTATAAGCCAAGCACAGGTCAAGTTACTGGTGAACACAGAACTAAAAACAACAACAAAAACAGATGAACAAGCAAGTATAAAATATAATACATCAAATTTGATAGGTATTATGAGAAAAATAGAGCACAGTAAGAGGCAATATAATACCTGAAATCTACCTCAAACAAAGGTTTATGTAATCAAGAAAAAGTGTCCTTTTGCAAGAAGTTTGCAATTGCCCACTTGCTCAAGTCTATCACCATAGCAACCTGCATTCCATAGAAAATAGAAAATTAGATTACTTTATCAGGATATGCCTGAAAAGCCAATCTGCAAAGTGTCTTTTACCTCCAAATTTGAGATGTTGATTCTTGATTTATTTTGTGGGCTCTTGGAATACCATTATATGTAGCACTCCTGTGCAGAGAGGAGTTAACATGACAGGCTGAAACAGCTATGTTTAGAAAATCGTGCTGGCAAGGTTGGCCCTTGGCTGATGTCTGGGTACGTGGATTTCAAGAGAGTCCCCAAGTTCTAACTAATAAGAACGACTCACTGTGCCTAAACCGTTAGTGTAAGCGATGTGGTTTGTGCTGACCACTGCTTTCTTGCTGCAAGTCTAGGTGTTTCCTTTTAAGAGCTTTGGTACAGGCTCAGCTAAGGGTGCCTACGTGACCAGCTTCCCCAAGAGACAACATTGCACATGTGCTGTCACAGTTCGGGGCTTGAAGATGTGAGCAGATCTTTGTGACTCCACTGGGAAAGGACTCGGAAGCTCAAACCTGGTTTCCTCCAGAATTTGCTCCTCGTGCCTTTTCTCTTTGCTGATTTTGCTGTGTATCCCTTTCCCTGTAATCCATCTTAGCCATGAGTGTGACTCTGTGCTGCATCCTGTGAGTCCTCCTAGTGAATCAGCAAACCCGGGGGTGACCTTGGGACCCCCCCAACACAACTTTCCAGATACATATCATCTTTCTCTACAAGGTGGCACCAAGAGAAGTGAGGTACCCGCCCCTGCATCCCAATAGCCCATGTTAATAGGTTAAATGTATACCATTTCACTGGGCAGTCCTACATAATAAGACATTCTACGACAGAAGGAAATTTACATGATCACGCAGTGGCCCTGTACAAAATAGCATTGGGGGTCGTAACAGATCTTAAAGAACAGAGATAAGAGAAATACTAACCAAATAAGACAAATACTAACCAAATGATGTTAACCCCTTCGTCTTTAAAACAGAAAATTTAGTCTAAATCCCTTACAATGTGCATCATTTTATAAAGTTTGTAGTTTAGAAAATAATTATAGAGAAAAATGTGTCTCAAAAGATGTAAAATATGTTCAGTGAGTCTGAAATGTCTCGGTTCAAACCTAGAAACTTCATTTGTGTTTCCTATTTAATGCTAGGGTTTAGCTAGGTATATAGCTGAACATATAACATATAGCTAGACATATGAAAGACATATCACCCACGGAAAGGGGAAGAAATTAAAAACCCCATTAATATAAAAGTTTAAACGTATAGGTTGTCATGGTTTTGCCTTTGGGTTCACCTAACCTAGCTCTCGAGTACAGAGGAACAGACTTTATACTGGGGGTAAATATGTATAAAGACTTACCAAATTATAAATATATAAAATATAAAATATTCAATTTTAAAATATATAAGATAAATTTAATAATTGTTACTACATATGAATATTTGATAGTCAAAGCAATGAGCAATCGGTTGTGGGTTTAGATGTGTGTCTGAATTACTTTTGGTTGCATTATTTTGTAAATGTCCCAAGTATACAAATACACATAAGTATACAATGTTTAACATATCAATATGAAAGGAAAATAAGGAAGGATATTTCTTGATTCGTTTACTTTTTTCACAAAGAAATCATAGTGAATCAACAAGCTTAGGCTCAGGTCCCACATTTTACAGGAACATTCTAAAACCATAGGAAGGAGCTTAGGAGCAGTATATTCACATGCTCATGTATTTTTGTAAAATTGGCAAATGTAAGATGATTTGCTGCAATTGACTAATACCACAGTCTCTTTCCACTACGACTTTCCCTGCTACACTTACCTAATATCAAGAGGCCTTCAAATGACCAAGAGCACTTTTGAAATCCAGCTAAGCAAAGTTGGAAACACACCATAAAAGCTGAGATGCATAAAGACATTTTAGGACATTTCAGTTATTAAAAATGTAAGAAATTAAGGACTCCTATTTAAAGTACTTTCTTTAGTCATCGTTAGATTTATTTATCAAAGCATAAAGACAAAATTCTGATTAAAAATGTATTATGAAATAAAAGTAACAAAAATAAGTGATGGAATATTAAAATATTAATAAATGGTTTGATATCAAGAAACAAATTATAATAAAATTTTTTCCAGGTCATACCAAAAGCAGTAATTCATTTAAAAAAAAGATACTTTGTGAACTGAATTAATGAAGAAGCTTTTGACATATTCCATAAGTCTAATTAATGGAGAGGAACGAATCATATGATCACAAGGGAAATATTTAATTTTCAATGCTGATTGAGGAAAATAGCATAAAATTTATATCTTTATAATGAATATACTGATGACAAGCTGGTTAGTGAATGTAGATAATTCAAAAGGTATTTAAAATTATCCTCTGCACGGAATCTTGAAGTACCCTGAAACTTCTTACTGGGTATGAAAGAAACTTGACCCATGTTTTTCCAAATTTGACAACAGTCTTAAAAATTAATGTGACACTACTAATATTGAGTTGTAAAGGTAAAACTTTTCTAAATGCTCACTAGTGAAAAAATATTTGAAAAATCACATTAAAGACTGAATAATAATTTTATGCTCGCTACTAAAAATAATCATTCTCACATGAAGAGGCCAATAAACTCCATGCACTCCAGAAATGTAGAAAACAGTACAGAGATGAGCTAGGCATTTAATCAAATTATTATGTTATTTTCCGAATTTCATATTTGTAGAATTCGGCAGCTTTTAAAAATTTGCAATTTGGTGTGGGCTTTCTTTTGTTATAAATAAATATTCACTTCTTCTGTACTTAATTTTGTATTTGTATTTTTAAATTATTTCTTATAGAGGACACTCAAATGTTTGTTTCAGGACCCACAAAATCTATGTCTCCCTGGCTGTCTTAATTCAAAATTATCGGTAAGTGTTTCTGCGATGTGTGTGTGGGTGTGGCTATGTGGACGAGAGAAAGAGAGGAAAGAGTGAGAGATCAGAAAAACTGAGAAATGTGTCTTTGGTCTAGAGTACAAAGTCTGGAATGCCTGCAATTCTGGGAAACATGTTTGTTTTCTCTAGCAGATTCCACAAGGGAAAGAGGAAGAGAGTAAGATGACTCAGAGGAAGGAGAGTAAATATTGGAGAGAGAGAGAGAGAGAGGAGAATGCAAGTGAGGGGAAGAAAGAAACAGAGAGATTGAGAGAGTCCAAGAGATTTCTGCTGTCTAAAGAGCAGAGTTTGGGCACAGTTCAAGAATGCAGAGAATTACTTGCCTATGGGAAGATACATATTTATACTGTTGGAAAAGACTGAGGTAAATGCATTCAGTGAAAATCTGGGAAAATTGGTGAGTAGTAGGACCTAAATTAAGGGCATGTGTCCCAGTTTTCTCAAGCCACACAAGAAAAGAATTTGGCATCAAAATCTATGGGTGAGGTGAATAGATTTTGATGGCTAATGTTGTTCAGGGATTCCTGGCCAATGTTCAAATATATTATTCACATATTATTCCATGTCATATAATGCCTTGTATGTATTTGTGTCAAGAATTATGGATCTATATTTCAATGTTTCCAGGAATTCTGGGGAAGGAGATTATGTCAGTTCAAGAATAGACATGAATCAAATTACTGGAGAAAATTATGCAAAAGTGCACTACAAATGTACACGCACACACACACACGTTTTTGTATATACATAATTTATTGTGTGATTTTGTCCATTCCTGCTGCTATAATAAAATACCTGAGCCTAGGTAATATATAAATAGTGGAAATTTATTTCTCACGTTCATGGAGGCTGAGAAGTCCAAGACGAAAGCATGAGCAGATTCTGACAGGGGCTTATTCTCTGTTCGCAAGATGGTGTCTTCCTGCTGTGCCCTCACATGGCAGAAAGGGCAAACCCTGTGTCCTCACATGGTGGAAGAGGGGAAGGCAAAAGGGCAAAAGGCACGGGGGCACTCCCTTCAATTTCTTTTAAGAGATTCCATCTCTAAATACTATCGCTTTGGGTGTTAGGCTCCAACCTATGAATCTGGGAGAGACATGCACATTCAAACCACAGCAGTCTGCCTTGCCCACCCCCCAACGAAACTCTTGTTCTTCTCACATGAAAAGTACATTAATTCCACCCCAATAGCCCCAAAAATCTTAACTTTTTCCAGCACCAACTCAAAAATCTAGAGTCCAGAGTCTCATCTGAATATCATCTAAATCAGATACAGGTGAGATTCAAGGTACAATTCACCCTGAGACAAACTGCTCTCCGGCTGTGAACCTGTGAAATCCAACTAATTATGTGCTTCCAAAATACAGTGTCATCACAGGCGTAGGACACACATTTTCCTTCTGAAAGAAAGAAATAGGAAAGAAGAAAGGCATAACAGGTCCCGAGTACGTCTAAAACCGGAGAAGGCAAACAATATTATATCTGGAGAATAATCTTCTTTGGCTCCATGTCCTGCCTTCTAAACACACTAGGGCAGGGGTTAAGTCCCTAAGGGTCAGGGAAACCACACCCACATGGCTTTTCTGGGTACAGCACATGGACAGCTCTCATGTAGTTTGTCACATGCCATCAGCTTTCCCAGTTTGAAGTAGCATGCTGGTGGCTCTTCAGTTCTAGGCTTTCCGGGGTGGCTCTGCTCCCATGACTATACTAGACATTGCCCTAGTGTGGGCTCTTTGCAGTGGCCCAGAACCCATGGCTCCACTGGGCTTTTCCCTAGTAGGGACACTCTTTGGTGGCCCCAATCCCGTGGCAGTTCTCTGCCTGGGCCCCACGGCTCTCCGAGGCATCCTTTGAAATCTAGGTGGAAGCAGCCATGCCTCCACAGCTCATGCACTCTGCATGCCTACAGAGATAGTACCACGTGGACACCGCCAAGGTTTTCCACCTGTGCCTTCTGGAGTGGTTGCCCAGGCTGCACCAGGGCACACTTGAGCCAAAGCCAGGGAGGCTAAGGAGCACTGTGCCACAGTGCAGGGAGCAGAAAGAAACTTGGGGCAGCTCTGGGCAGTGAGCCTTGAAGTCCCACAGGCTCCCTAGGCCTCTCTTTGAAACTATTCTGTTCCCAAGACCCTGGCATTCTGTGTCTGAGATGGGAGTGGTAACCCCAAAGATCCCTGAAATGCTTTCAAGGTTATTCTTCTTTTTTTTGATGAATAGCATTGGGCTTTCTTCTATCCATACTAATCTCTTTATCAAATGGTAGTTTGATGATGATTCAAAACATCAGAGAATGCAGAAAATTTTTAAAAAGCATGATGAATACAAAGATGCTGTGTGTTATTTGAATTATTGCATTATATCAACAACTGGACTGTACTAGTTATATGCAGTTTAGAGCCGGTTATTAAGATGACTGAATGTGTAATTTTATCCAAATATTATCTAACTTAGAGCCTGTTCTACCCACAAATGAGAAAAACAAACAAACAGCCAATTCACTTGGCATTTTAGTTGATTAATTTGGCAAGACCTATCCTTGTCTGCTTTGGTTTTAGCTTTTGGTGTGTAAAGTATAATTCCACAAAATTAAGAAGACTATTTCTAATACACTATAACTGAAGTCACAGAGTGAGAGGAAGAGAATTGTTAAAAGATTCCCGGTAGTCATATTTTACTGTACTTCTGGATGACTTTGGTATTTGGGATGGTTAATTTTATGTGTCAACTCTAACTGGGCCATGGTGTGTCCAGATATTCAATCAAACAATATTCTGGTTTTTCTTTGAGGATGTTCTTGGGAAAGATGAACATTTGAATCAGTATACTAAGCAAAGCACATTCTCCTGCCTGATGTAGGTGGGCCTCATCCAATCAATGGAAGGTGTAAATAGAGAAAAAAGACTGACTCTCCTCCAAGTAAGAGAGAATTTTTCCAGTCTAATGGTCTTTGACCAGGACATTGGCCTTTCTCCTGCATTTGGACTTGAACTGAAACTTGGATCCCTTGGATTTCCAACTTTCTGATTCACCCTGCAGATCTTGAGATGTGCCAGCGTCCATAACATGTCTTATTATGAGCTGATTCTTTACAAATAAATGAATAAATAAATAAGAATGATACCCACATTCTACTGGTTCTGTTTCTCTGGAGAACTCTGACTAATACAGTCATGCTAAGGATTTATTCCTGATGAGTAGTAAATGATGAGTAGACTTCCATGGCTTCTGTCATTTGTAAACTCAAATTTCTATTAAGATGTCTTCTAACTCTGGGGTTTGATGGCAATTAATTCTATAACTGCCAAGCAAAGGGTGGCCTTTTCTTCAGTCCGTTAAATATTCCATTAAGGAAACAACATAAATATTAATAAGTAAAATGACCATATTCCCATATTTTGGAACAACAACTTGTTAATTCCCACGTAAAATGTCCTCAAGGATTCACTTACTCAGTGATCTTCTTGGTGATAGTCATAAGATTATTTATGTAGTGTTAGCATAAGCACAAATACAGTACTTTGGATTTTAATGGGTTAAAAATCTATTAAGCGGGCCGGGCGCAATGGCTCACGCCTGTAATCCTAGCACTCTGGGAGGCCGAGGCAGGCGGATCGCTCAAGGTCAGGAGTTCGAAACCAGCCTGAACAAGAGTGAGACCCCATCTCTACTAAAAAATAGAAAGAAATTAATTGGCCAACTAAAAATATATAGAAAAAATTAACCAGGCATGGTGGCACATGCCTGTAGTCCCAGCACTTGGGAGGCTGAGACAGAAGGATTGCTTGAGCCCAGGAATTTGAGGTTGCTGTGAGCTAGGCTGACGCCATGGCACTCTAGCCTGGGCAAGAGAGTGAGACTCTGTCTCAAAAAAAAAAAAAATCTATTAAGCATAATAACAATTGATAAGCTGAGTAAATATGTCACTTTCATGCACACCTCTGATGACTGAGTATGTGGGAGGGAATAACAATCATCACCCAATGGAAGCCGCCCTGGGCACTGCCAGCAGGAGAGCAGACGTGGCTAGAAGCGCACAGTAAAAGATATGCAGAATAGGATTGAGATGCAAGTACCATCATACAGAAGTGCTGAAACTTTTTAGGTTTTAGGATAAAAATTACAGGTATGGAAGACAGAAATGAAGAGGTTTATATACAAAATTGAAAGTGCAAAAAAAAAGTGAAAAAGAATAGAGAAAAGAGGTACTGACCTAAGCAAGTATTTTATTAACACTTTACTTAACAAAGTCCCATCTATCTCATAAACTCCTCAATTGCCAACCCCAGCCTTGTATCAATATCTTCCCTAAGCTCTTACCACAGTAGGTGCCACATGAATGTACTGGATTAATATGGAACTGCCTGAAACTCAAGTGATGCTACTTAGACTTTAAGTCCAATGTTATTATAATACTTAGCACACAATAATTTTCAAAATTAATACGGTAACAGGAAAGCTGCCATACAACATGATGTGAAACTGGTCATCTGAAATCTAGTGAGGTATCGTTTATTTTATTGCAGACATTGCAACTACTGCAGATACTCACTTCCCAGTTTAGTAATGGAAAGCAGACTAATGTCCCATCTGTCATGCAGCTTTCTGCCTCTCCATGTGATCTCAGTGAATTCTGAAAGACTTAGTCACTGGAGAGGAAGGAAATATCTTTTTTGACATGTAAAACACTTCTTGTAAATATTCATTTAGGGATTTTTGCACACGTTCTGATTCTATTTGTATAATCCTCCTGTACTAAAACTCTCAGATGACGTGGGAAAGAGTTATACTTCTTACAGTTAAGGTTGCCAGATTTAGTAAAAAAAGAAATAAATTCAAATTCCAGATAAACAATGAATATATCATTTTAGTGTAAGTACATACTGTGTGATATTTATTATACTATTTTGGGGTGTTTTTTTTAAATCTGAAATTAAAATTTACCTGGGTTCTCTATTTCACCTGATAATCTACTTATAGTAGAACAAAGCCTCCTTCTTATGTATGCTATGATACAACTTACTGCTTCTGGAATACAAAAATGGAAATCACGTAGACCACTTATTTTTTGTCAAGGCCAAACATGAACAGATTACTTGTAGTGGCAAAGTACAGAAGGGAAGGAAACAAGCTGTGCAACTACTGGCAACAAGGGCTCATCTACGGCCACTAGAGGACATCTGGCCAGAGGGCCAGGAAATGACATCCAAGAGTATGAGGCAATGAACAACAGAAGGTAGGAAAGGAAAAGTGTAATAATAGACATCAAGCCCTAACAGAGATGTCCCATGGGAGGCAGATTGTGACACCGGGGAATTAGAGCATCCCTGGATGTTTCTGACTCAGATGACTTCATCCAGAATGGAAAGTAGCACCTTTAGGTCATAGGGGAAAACAACTAGACTCCAGGATCATAATTCTTAGATTCATGCCTTAGCTCTACCATTGATTGACTGGGGCCATTTTGTGCTGGTCTCTGTCTTGCTTCTCACTGTCTTGGTAAGTAATGAAAGGAAAATGTTAATAATATCTGTACTGCCAATGGCTGGGAGGATGAATAAGATCAAGACTATAATCTATGTGATCCATTATACAAATACTATTTTTATGCTTATTCTATCACTGATTAATATAAGTAAAAATATTATGGTATTTTCAGAACTAAATTCTAAGGATATAAGGTAGAGTAAAGGTAAAGGGATTTATGAGAAGATAATTTTTCATTAGCAAATACAATTACATATTCAGGGTCTAACTATTAATAGTTTGTATAACTCATGTTAGAATTATTAGGGAAAACCTTTGCTTTTAATCTCTTTCTTAGTTTATTATGTGGGGAGTATTCTCATTTCATAGTCTTATTTCTTTCAGGTAGAATAACTATGATACTTTATCATTAGCTCATTTACCTCCCAATATTTTACTTCTAGCAAATTTATATTCATACATGCAGAAAATTTAGTTTTCTTCTCCCATTACGAGAAAGAAGACATATTAATATTTCAAAATGAAATTTTTCTTTTCTACTATCCAAAAATCTCAAAATAAATGGAAAACAGATAGATTCAAGCTGCCTCTGTTGGTATTAATCTTTTTTGGATTTGAACATTCCTCACGAAGCTCATTTTCATCCAATAAAGAGTGACACATCCTCTTAAAAAGAGCTTCCGTAATACAAATAGCTACAATAAGCTCATTTCACTTAGAAAATTAGGTCCCATTTTTCCGTTAGTACTCATCTGCTGAATAAGGTCAGGAAAATGTTGAAAGCAATTTCACATTTTCTTGTTCCAGGTAAATGGTGAAATAAAATGTGACACAAGTGAGAAAGATAGAATAGAACAATCAGAGTGAGATTGTCTAATCTTGGCTATACCCCCTATCTTCAGAGCATAAAATAATTGTGGTTTTTTTCTTGACATTTGGCTCAGCAAATAAACAGATGTCTAATATTCAAAAAACATGAACTTCCAATTACTGAGATGATTTCTTTTTATACATTGTTAACACTGTAGGTGAGTTATTTTATATATTCCATTCTCACTCAAGACTTTCCCCCTGGAGGAAACTCTTTGCATTATTCAGAGGCTGATAGTTATAAATGTCAATGAGGGTTGACTCAGTTGGTTAAAACAAAATACAAAGAGCACCGCACTTTTAGGGTCCCAGCTCCGTGCATCATGTTAGCTTTCCTCTGTTGCACAACTACGGCCCATGCAATTGAGTCTCCGGCCACCACTTACATAGCCGTGGTCATGAAGGACACACAATAATAAAGTGTGCAATGGTAATGCAATAGGCTCACTTAATGGATATTAATGAGTACGGGGTAGGCCCTGTGCTGAGCCCTACTGAAATGTGCCCAGGGACAAGACAGACAGAACTTACACTCTAGGGGAAGATGGAATGAAGGAAGGAAAGAATGAAATGCCTGCTCTGTGATCTAGAAAAAAAGGACTGATAAGTGGTATGAACTTATAAACAACTGGAATACAGAACAACAGAAGGGGGTTCCTCTTACATGGAATGATTAGCGAACACCTCTCAGAAAAAGGAACATTCAAATTGAAAACTAAAGTTTGGAAATGAACTAGCAATGCTGCTATCTGGATGGCAGTTCGCATTGATATTTCATGCATCCTTCTTTGGGTATCATATCAGTGTGTCAAATAAAGCCAGGTCTTGTTTGTTGAGACAATACACATTTAAAATTTTAGCTGAATAAACATTCGGGTGCAGATGTCTTTATCACCCGAATGTTTATGGCAGCACAATTCACTATTGCTAGGTCGTGGAAACAACCCAAGTGCCCATCAATTCATGAGTGGATTTTTAAAATTTGGTATATGTTCACAATGGAATATTACTCAATTTTAAGAAATGACAGTGAGCTAGCACCGCTTATATTATTCTGGATTAAGCTTAAGCCCATTACTCAAAGTGAGGTGACACAAGACCCGAAGAATGGGCCCCTCTTGTACTCGCCATCAAACTGGTATTGACTGATTAACACCATGGTGCTCAAATGGTGGGAGTGATCACTAGGGATTTGGGGGGTGGCAGGTAAACCTACATCTGAGTGACATGGTGGGCACTGTGGAGGGGTGGGACATGCTTGAAAAGTAGTTGGGGAGCGGAATTAGGGGTCTCAATAGGGGAAAAGAATTCCTC
>CAUYRT010060019.1:0-10973 GCA_963574885.1 Lepilemur ruficaudatus
TCTTAGTACAGGATTTATTCAACATATTACCTTTTGGAAAGGCCTTCTAGCTGTTTCTCCTGACTCTTCCTCTTTAACCCATCCTTTACATTGCTTCAAGACAGACCTAAACCTAAGGCTTGAAATCCTAAGAATCCTAGAAGAAGATGTTGGGAAGACCCTTTCAGACATCAGCCTAGGCAAAGAATTGTTGAAGAAGACCCCCAAAGCAATTACTGTGGCAACAAAAATAAATAAATGGGATCTGATCAAATTAAAAAGCTTCTGCACAGCCAAAGAAACTATCACTAGAGCAAATAGACAACCTACAGAATGGGAAAAAATATTTGCTCTCTACTCTTCCGATAAAGGTCTGATAACAAGAATCTATCTAGAACTCAAAAGAATTAACAAGAAAAAAATCAAACAACCCCTCTTATAAATGGCCAACAGAAATGAACAGAAACTTTTCCAAAGAAGATAGAATAATGACTAGCAAACACATAAAAAAATGTTCAACTTCACTAATCATTAGAGAAATGCAAATCAAAACCACAATGAGATACCACCTAATCCCAGTGAACTTGGCCTCTATCAAAAAAATCCCAAAACAACAAATGTTGGCGAGGATGTGGAGAGACAGGAACACTCTTACACTGCTGGTGGGACTGCCAATTAGTGCAACCTCTGTGGAAAAGAATATGGAGATTCCTCAAAGAGCTAAAAAATAGAAATACCATTCAATCTGGCAATAGCATTATTAGGCATCTACCCAAAAGAGCATAAGACATTCTATAAAAAAGACATCTGCACCCGAATGTTTATGGCAGCACAATTCACTATGGCTAGGTCGTGAAAACAACCCAAGTGCCCGTCAATTCATGACTGGACTATTAAAATTTGGTATATGTTTACAATGGAATATTACTTGATTTTAAGAAACGACAGTGAGCTAGCACCGCTTATATTATCCTGGATTGAGCTCAAGCCCATTAATCGAAGTGAGGTAACACAAGACCAGAAGAATGGGCCCCACATGTATTCACCATCAAATTGGTACTGACTGATTAACACTATGGTGCTCAAATGGTGGTGGTGTCCACCAGGGATTCGGGGTTTGGGGGGTAGACCCACATCTGAGGGATGTGGTGAGCATTGTGATGGGGAGGAGCATGCTTGAAATGTAGTTGGGGATGGGAATTAGGGGATTTAATAGGGGGAAGAAAATCTTCTAAAACTGATTTGTGTGAATAGCCATACAACTTGGTAAATTTACTAACAATCATTTAATGTTTCACTTAAAATGGAGTAATGGCATGGAATGTAAATTATACTTCAGTAAATTTGTCAAAAAAAAAGTGATAGTTCGAAGGAGAAAAAACCTAGTTACTTCTCTCTCATGATTAAATCTCCTTAATAGCTCCTTCCAGAGAAAGTCTAAACAACATAGGGTACTGTGAGCTGGCCTGGTTACATCATCATAATTATCTCTGCTATATCCTACATCCACATTTAATGATTAAATAGTTCCAATCTTTTCTAGCTACCTTCTACTATCTCTTTCCCCTTTCTCAATAGTTATGACCTTTTATTCACGTCTTCAAAAACTCCTACTCATCTTTGAAAATGTAGTTCACAAATGACTACAAGAAAATGTTCTCTAGCCCTTCTACTGTTATATTCAAGAAATTCCACTGTTACTTGTTTGCACATCTGTCTTTCTAATTCATCTGTGAATACCTTGAAAAAGAAATTGTTTTTCATTCATCTCTATATCTGCAATCTGCAGTGCTATGCATAGGGCCCAGATTTTAATAGCAGCTTCATTCATATTTATTAAATAATGAGTGATAAAAAGTAAATAAATATGTGAATAAGCTAAATAATGAATAGATAAGTATCTTTTCAAAATTAAAATGAGAATAACTTGTTCTAAGCCTGACTTCTTCAAGAACTGGGCGAGATACCAACGCCATATATTATCTTTACTGAAATTTGAATCTGTGACTTTTATAAAGAAGAATGGCAGAATATGCCACCCATATGCCACTTGGTCATAGGATCATTTTGTGCTAAACACACTTAAAAATCAGCAGAAACAAGGAAAACCTTCTGACCAAAAGCAGAAGATAAAACAACTTTGTGAAAGATGTCTCCCTATACCAGGAGGAAAGAAACATTCTTATCACCAGAGACACAAAATTGAGGCCAAGAGAATTCTGTACGACAGACTTTGTTAAAATAATTCTTATCTTCCTTTAGTCACCTCGTATATATTTAAGGATTTTCCCCTGCTGCTTTAATCCAGTTGCTGCTGCTGAAGCTGCTATTAAAATCTGGGCCCTATGCATAGCACTGCAGATTGCAGATATAGAGATGAATGAAAAACAATTTCTTTTTCAAGGTATTCACAGATGAATTAGAAAGACAGATGTGCAAACTGGATTGCTTTAATCCAGTATAAAAAATTTAGGTTTTGTTACTTCTTTGAGTCTTCATTTCCATATAAGGGGTCCTATGTCTTGTACAAGTCATGTTAAATCAATCTGTATATTCTTCTTCTGTTAATATGTCATATGTCAACTTAATTTTCACCACCCACAAAACACCCTAAGAGGGCAGAGGTAAAGTTTTGTCTCCCCTATAATACCTTAATGTACCTTTCTCCTTCTCCACACTAAATTACAGTGTTATCAGAAAACTTAATTAAGAATTTAAAGAATATGGAGATCTTACAAACTAAGTTAGATATTCTGAACAGAATCTTTTAAACTAGGAATCATGGTTGTCCAGAGGGGCTTAATGAATGAGATTCAGGAGGTCTATGAATCTCTCAGGATGGTAAGCATAATGGAAATTGTATATGTGAAAAAAGAATCTAAAGGTTTGATACAACACAAAAAGGAATTGTGTACCAATGGAAGCTTATAATTATGGCTCTGTAAATTTAGCTGCTAAAACTGATTAACAGAGTAAATCAAAATTTCACCAAAATTTGCTCTGACTACTTATAATTGCAGAGAACAAGACCCTAAAGCATAGTTAATTAACACAATTAATTTTTGGTTTTCACATTGCTGTGAGTTAACTGGGCTCAGATTGTTCTTGCTTGGAGCGCCTCATGTAATTGTCATCAGGTAGCTGCAAACTAGAGTTGTCTGAAAGCTTAACTGGGCTGGACCTCCAAGATAGCTTACTTATTGGCCAGAAGACTGTAAAATCAATTGGCATTGCCAAACAGATCAACTACACAAGACATCTCTGTTTAGCATGGGTTTTTTACAGTGTGGTGTCTGGGTTCAAAGTGAGAGCATCCTGTGTACAAATGTTCCAAGACAGGATAGTGAAGCTGTCAGTCTAGGTAAGGATAAACCTGAAACAAAAACTTCCCCACTGTACGCCTTTGGTCAAGGCAATTATAGGACCCTTCAAGAGTCAAAATAAGAACTAAACTCTACCTCTTGATAAAGTAGGAGCAACATTGAATTTAAATATTTAAAATATTTGAAATCTTATAAGCAATATTAAGAATTTTGCAGCTTATCAAAAATTAATGGAAATCTACTTTTCTACTTTTAAGGAATTTAAGCATATTGGTGAAATTATATATATGTGTGTTATATATAAAAACACATACATATATAAAAATTCAAAAATATATACATTTATATAAAAATTTTATGTATATATATTGTCTAGGTGTTGAGCTAAGTATCAATAAATCAATTATCTTAATGCTATGACAACTGTGTCAGAGAAGTGCTACAATTAAGACCATTATACAGCTTAGGAAATTGAAGATCAGTTACATTTTAAAAACTTGTTCAAATTCACACATTTAGTAAATGTCAAAGCTGGAACATGAGTGAGTTTGGACTGATGACTTCAGCACAAGATCTCGTAGCCACAAGGCCAGAAGTGTTTTCACAACAGCTAGGTTAACTTCCTCTAACCACACCCTAAGTTGAAAGGGAGGATATAGCTTCACAGCTAAGAAAAGGGAATGTTGGGGGTGGTGAGTCTTCTCCCTCTGAGGTGGGGAAATGCCTTGAGCTAGAGCTGGTTCCCAGTTCATACATTATTTCCTGGAATAAATTTTTACAACCATGAGGGCAAAAAGTTATTTAAAACTCTCACTAAGATACCTTAGCCCTGCCCCATGGAAGATAAAGCAAGATGACTTGAAGTAGAGCACAGTGAGTATCCTTATGGACAGATACAAGTACTGCTGCACACAAAGTGAGGAAAAAGCTATTCATAGTGGCAGCCCAGTGTGGGGCAAAGCAGAGCTAAGAGAGACCATCTGTGAAGTTGCCAGTAGGAAACCTTCAGGGGTGGTTGTTGTGAACTCAGACATGGAACTAACAGGAGACCATGTTTGAAGTTATTTTGAAATATGGTCTACTCATTGAGACAGAGGTTCTGATTTCAATGCACAGAAACAGAGATCATATAATCATGGGGCCAATGCCAAAGAAAGAAGCAATCATGGCAGGAGAAGGGGAGGTAGTTGATTCATCCAGAGCATGTACAGTCCAGATACTCGCTGGATTCTTTGTTGTGGTCTTTGGGGGAACTTTTGTTTTAGCCACTCAATTCCTCAACCATTCTCCTCTATATAATGTGGTGCCATTGTTAGGTCAGGAAAGGGTAAATGTCACAGAAGACATCTCCATGTAAGACCAAGTCACCTGAGCTATTCTGTCACAACTTGTATTTCAGGAATCTTCCTATGTCTTTAAAATAAGACTTGACATCATGAAATCAGATGAGCTTTGATTCCAAGTTAATGAGAGGAAGGCATTATACTCTTGCTTTCCATTCTCATCATCATTCTATACTTAGCAATATATGCTCCACCTGCCCTGAAAACAACTGAAAATAGAAAATTGGTAGGGAATAGCTTTGTCTCTTCTGTCTTGTTCATTCATTTCTTGCTCTTTGAACCCAACTTCAACTTCATTAGAGAGATTTCTAAAAAATTTAACTCATATTATAGAAAACAGTAATTTCTTTGCAAAAACATACGGTAAACTAGTTGGTTACATTGGTTAATCTGATCATTTTATATAGATGTATACTTTATTTAAAGACTGATCACCAAAAAACGGTTAGTGCCTGTATCGGTATGCAGAAATAAACTACTTTTGAAGTCATCATACTACTAGCATTATTGCCATTATTTGAATTAACTATGCCCTTATATTCACCTACTTATTAGAAACAATAAGACCATTTCATTACATGCTTTTTAGATATAATACATCTATATTATTCAATTCATGAAACCAAGAGTACATCTTCTAATATATTACTTTATACAAAAACAGACTGCTAAATAGAATTTTGTGTTTATACAGGGTGCTAAAATGACAGGAATGTTTCTGGCAATCAAACCAAAAAATATATTTTTGTTTTCCCTTAGGGAAAAAGAAATTCTATTAAAAGTTTGAAAAACTACCTTAAAAAAGCCAATTTGCATATTAGTTAACTAACTATTTATGTGTACTGATACATAAACTTCAAATATATATTGAGGGCCATTTATTGCTAAAGTTTATTCTTCTTTCATTTTCTTTTCAGGAATCTGAAATAAGTACATTAACATATAAAATATAATAAGAAAAAAATGATTATTTTATTTAATATTTCACTATCTCTGTTTAAATACTTGAAAGTAAGGCCATGTTTCCCAAATTTGAATGTGTATTATGATAGTCAGAATTCTAAGATACCCTTGTGAATCCTTCCTCCTTGTTTCAATGTCCCTGTATAATTCCAACACTTTAGTGTGGGTGAGACTTACAACTTGCTTCTAACTAAGTTAATATGACAAAGGTGAAGGGATTTTGCACAAATAATGTCCTTAATCAGTGGACTCTAAGTTAGTCAAAAGGAAGATTTTCCTGGGTAGGCCTAACTGGGTGCCCTTTGAAAGAAGATCTAGAAAAGAGAGACACAAAGCAGCAGAGACTATTTCTTTCCCGATGGTCCTGAAAACCAAAGATGCCATAAGTTCCACAACTTCAAGGAAATAAATTCTTCCAACAACCAAATGAACTTGGAAGAGGACACTGAGAGACTCAAATGAAACTGCAGCCTTAGCCAACACATTCATTGCAGATTTTTGATCCCTGAGAAGAAAATCCAGTTGTGACCAAACCTCTAACCCATCAAAAATTTGAAATAATAAATAGATTTCTTTTAAGTCACTAAGCATTTGGCAATTTGTTATGCAGCAATAAAAAATGGATATGTGTGCTATGTGAATATATTCAATGTCACAGGATGATAAACACAGGACCACTTACTGGAAAATTGTATATTTACTCAATTATTTTTAAAAGAATAACACTTTTTAAAGAAACACTTATCTTTTTCTAGAGAAACCATTGTTTTATAAATTAAAAATCATTTCCCTGATGATTAGAAAAATTGAGCATTTTTTTAGATGTTTGTTGGTTATTAGTCTACCTTCTTTTGGAAAGTTTCTGTTTATGTCTGTTGCCCACTTTTTAATGGGGTTGTTTGATTTTTTCTTGCTTATTTGCTTGAGTTCTTTATAGATTCTACTTATCAGCCCTTTATTGGCTATATAGTATGTAAATATTTTCTCCCACCCTCTAGGTTGACTGTTGACTCTAATGATTGTTGCCTGGGCTCTGCAGAAGCTTTTTAACTTGATCAGGTCCCATTAAGTTATTTTTGCTGTTGCCATAATTGCTTTTAGGGTCTTCTTCATAAATTCTTTGTCTAGGCTGATATCTAGAGGAGTTTTCCAACATTTTCTTTTAAAATTCTTATCGTTTCATGCTTTAGGTTCAAGTCCATTATTCATCATGAGTTGATTTTTGTGAGTAGTGAGAGGTGTGGCTCCTGTGTCAGCCTACTGCATGTGGCTATCCAATTTATCCAGCACCATTTATTGAATAGGAATTCCTTGTCCCAGTGTATATTTTTATCTGCTTTGTCAAAGACCAGATGGCAATATGAAGATGGTTTTATGACTCAGTTCTCCATTCTTATATATTGGTCTATGTCTCTGTTCTTATAACAGTACCGTGCTGTTTTGGTTACTATAGCCTGTAGTGTAACTTGAAGTCTGATAAATTGTTGCCTCCCAATTTGTTCTTTTTGCTTAATGTTTTTTTGGTTATATGGGGTCTTTTCTGGTTCCATACGAAGCATAGAATTATTTTTTCTAGATCTGTGAAAAATGAAGTTGGCATTTTAATAGGGATTGCATTGAATCTGGAGATCACTTTGGGTACTAAAGACATTTTAACAATGTTAATTCTGCCAATCCATGAGCAAGGTATGGTTTTCCATGTTTACATCCTCTGCTATTTCCTTCCTCAGTGTTTCATAGTTCTCCCTAGTGAGGTCTTTCACCTCTTTAGTTAAATATAGTCCTAGATATTTTATTTCTTTGTTGCTACTTTTAGGTTAGTCTGTGAGGATGTTCCCTGGCCCCCCAGTTCCTGGTGCAAAGAATGCATTCTGGTACCAAGTTGAGCTGATGACAGAGTGATTGCAAACACAGAGCAAACACTGTGATAAACAAACAGTTTATCACATAAAAGAAAGAATGAAAGTGAAGGAAACTACACAAAGGGGAAATATATTCCAGATGGAAAACATGTCAGTCTCCAGGAATAGAGAAGGACACTGGAGGCTGGAGGACACTGGAGGACACTGGGCCTTTTATAAGCCCACTAGTTTGTCCCACCTTTTGCCTGGCAGGATTGGTTGCAATTTCCTGCCTTTGGGGGTTACTGACATGTTGGTGTTATATAACAGATAACATGACAGGTTACACAATAAGGTAGGTTACATAACAGTTTCCCTTTCTTCTCATGTCTCTTTTCTAGAATTCTCCAAGAAGCTTCACCCATGTTATGCTAATTGTATGGTAATGAGTTATAAGTTACTAGAAAATTTTTACCATGTATGTTCCCACCAGAGAACAGTTTGTAGCCACAACTTGGCTCCTAGCTACAATTCAGCTCCCACTTTCCACCCTTAGCTACCTCTTTGCTGCCTGTTTACCTTTCACCAAACCTAACACTATTGTGAAAGGTATTGAATCTTTGATTTGGTTCTCAGGTTGATTATTGTTGTTGTATATGAATGCTACTGATTCATGTACATTGATTTTATACACAGACTACTTGCCAACAAACATATGAAAAAATGCTCAATATCTCTAATCATTGGGGAAATGCAAATAAAAACCACAATGAGATAATCACTTAACTCCAGTGAGAATGGCTTTTATCAAAAAAATCCCAGAACAACAGATGCTGTTATGGATGTGCAGAGATAAGAACTCATACACTGCTGGTGGGATGGCAAACTAATACAACTTCTATGGAAAGTAGTATGGAGATACATCAAAGAACTAAAAGTAGAACTACCATTTGATCCAGCAATCCCACTACTGGGTATTTACCCAAAGGGAAAAAAGGACATCTGCACTCAAATGTTTATAGCAGCACAATTCACAAGTGCAAAGATGTGGAAACAACCTAAGTAATCATCAATATATGAGTGGACTAATAAAATGTGCTATATACATATATATATATATGTATACCATGGAGTACTACATAGCCATTAAAATATTGTGAACTAATTACCTCTTGTATTAACCTGGATGGAACTAGAGACCATTCTTCTAAGTGAGGTATCACAAAAATGGAAAGACAAATGTCCTCACCATTAAATTGGAACTAATCAATCAACACTTATGCACACATATGGAAATAACATTCATTCAAAATCAAGCAACAACATGGATGGACCTGGAGGCCATTATCTTAAGTGAAACAATTCAGACACAGAAATACAAATACAGCATGTTCTCACATACAAGTGAAAGCTAAATAATAATGTGTACACATGTAAACAAAGTGTGGAATGATGACAATGGAGATTCAGAGGGTTGGGTAGTGGGAGGGAGTGGATGATGGGAGGAGCTTGGTGGGTACAATGTGCATTGCTCTATTGATGACTGCACTGAAAGACCTGACTTCACCACCATGCAACATATTAATATCAATGTAGCAAAGTTGCACTTGGACCCCATGAATATATATAAATAAAAAATAAACAAAAAGAATAAATAAGAAGTAAAAATATACAAGAACTTTTAAAATATGTGTCTTAAATGATATATAATATTTACTAAACTCTGAGACCTGCAGGGTTATAATTTCCCTTCCCTCTAACATTAGGGTATTGAAAATAAAAGGATGAGTGACATTCTTCTATCATCCATGCCAGAGGCAGTTTTGACCTTGATTTGATGCCCCTTTAAACACTGTTGAGATTCACGTAGCTAGAATATAACCCAGGGCCAAATACCAAGTTCTTATCTAAGAATAGTTTTGCCAGGATATACCTCATATGTCTACATTCCTTGTTATAAATAAACTGGCAATTTCTGGATTTATAAACCATAGCAATATTGGAATAAAAATTTAGGTATTTAGGTTCTGGAAATACATGATGAATTTTGTATAAAAACTTCAAGACTCCAACATTAAGTGGCTCCCATGGGCTATCTTGGATGGCATAGATAGTTCATGTTTCCAAAAAGCATCCCAGTACAAAAAAGTGGACTCTTCAGGAAGCTGCATCTAACTACTTGGGGTCCCCAGATGCTAACACTGTCACAGGAACCTTCTCCCATCCTTATGGAAAAGGAGTAGCTGTGTGGAGGAAGGCTGTGTTTGCCTACCCTAGCAAGGCACTCAGTAAGTGCCCTAGCATATGTGCTCTGTGTATAAATGTTAGAAAGTGTGCATATAAGGATAGCAAGCTTTGCCTTGGGAAGATGAGAGGCTTTTGCAATCTCTTCCAATAGCCAAGGGCAGTGGCTTCTTTTTTCAACGTTTTGCCAATCATAGGTATTTCTGGTGTTAGGTATAACTTGTGATTCTTTTTTTTCTTTTTAGATGACTTTATTGAAGTAAAATTTAAATAACATGCCATTACTCCATTTTAAGTGTACAATTAAATGATTATTAGTAAATTTATCAAGTTGTACAGCTATGCCCATAAATATGTTTTAGAAGATTTCCTTCACCCTATTGAGACCACTAATTTCCATCCCCAACTACATTTCAAGCATGCCCCTCGACTCCACAATGCTCATCGTATCCCTCAGATGTGGGTCTACCCCCCAATTCCTGAATCCCTGGTGAACACCACCACCATTAGAGCACCGTAGTATTAATCAGTCAGTACCAATTTGACGGCAAGTACATGGGGAGCCCATTCTTCCAGTCTTGTGTCACCTCACTTCAAATAATGGGTTCAAGCTCAATCCAGATTAACATAAGCAGTGCTAGCTCACAGTCATTTCTTAAAATCGAGTAATATTCCATTGTAAACATATACCAACTTTTAATAATCCAGTCATGAATTGATGGGCACTTGGGTTGTTTCCATGACCTAGCAATAGTGAATTGTGATGCCATAAACATTAGGGAGCAAATGTCTTTTTTATAGAATGTCTTATGCTCTTTTGGATAGATGCCTAATAATGCTGTTGTTGGATCGAATGGTATTTCTATTTTTAGCACTTTGAGGAAGCCCTGAATTCTTTTCCACAGAGGTGGCATTAATTGGCAGTCCCACCAGTGTTCCTGTCTCTCCACAACCTCGCCAGCATTTGTTGTTTTTTGATTTTTTGATAGAGGCCAATCTCACCGGGGTTAGGCGGTACCTCATGGTGGTTTTGACTTGCATTTCTCTAATGATTAGAGATGTTGAACATTTTTTTATATGATTGCTAGTCATTATTCTGTCTTCTTTGGAAAAGTTTCTGTTCATTTCCACTGCCCATTTATAAATGGGGTTGTTTGATTTTTTTCTTTTTAATTCTTTTGAGTTCTAGATAGATTCTTGTTATCAAACGTTTAATGGAATTATAGAGAGCAAATATTTTCTTCCATTCTGTAGGTTGTCTATTTGCTCTAATGATAGTT
>CAUYRT010060020.1:0-11224 GCA_963574885.1 Lepilemur ruficaudatus
CAGAGTCTCACTGTGTTGCCCGGGCTAGAGTGCCGTGATGTCAGCCTAGCTCACAGCAACCTCACACTCCTGGGCTCAAGCAATCCTTCTGCCTCAGCCTCCCGAGTAGCTGGGACTACAGGCATGTGCCACCGTGCCCGGCTAATTTTTTATATATTTTTTTTTTTAGTTGGCCAATTAATTTCTATTTTTAGTGGAGACGGGGTCTCACTCTTGCTCAGGCTGGTTTCCAACTCCTGAGCTTGAGCGATCCGCCCACCTCGGCCTCCCAGAGTGCTAGGATTACAGGCGTGAGCCACCATACCTGGCCAATTTTTTTAAGCATTTAAAAGCAAATTCCAGACACCAGAAATTTCAAACCAACATCCTTCAGAATTGTTCTCTTTGGAAGTTTTCTTATATAACCACAACACTATTATTATATTTAACAAAATCAGTGGTAATTCTTTGGCATCATGTAATACTCAATTTCCGCAAATGTCCCAAGAATGTTTTCTTTTAATCAGATGCATACCATGCAAATATTTTCTCCCATTCTGTAGGGTGTCTATTAGCTCTATTGATTGTTTCCTTGCTGTGCAGAAGCTTTTGAATTTAATCAGGTGCCATTTATCTATTTTTGTTGTTGCTGTGATTGCCTTAGGGGACTTCATAAATTCTTTGCCTAGGCCAATACCTATAAGAGTTTTTCAACCTCTTCTTCTAGATTTCTTATAGTTTCATGTCTTAGGTTTAAGTCTGTTATCCATAGTGAATTAATTTTTGTGAATGGTAGGAGGTGCAGATCCTGCTTCAATCTTCTGCATGGGGCTATCCAATTTTCCTAGCACCATTTATTGAATAGGGATTCTTTTCCCCAGTGTATGTTTTCGTCTGCTTTGTCAAAGATCAGATGGCAATATGAGAGTGGTTTTATATCTGGGTTCTCTGTTCTGATCCATTGGTCTATGTCTCTGTTCTTGTGCCAGTACTATGCTGTTTTGGTTACTATAGCCTTGCTGTATAGCTTGAAGTCTGATAAAGTGATGTTTCCTAATTTTTTCTTTTTGCTTAAGGTAGCTTTGACTATTCGGGGTCTTTTCTGGTTCCATATGAAGCATAGAATTATTTTTTCTAGATCTTCAAAAAATGGCATTTGTATTTTAATGGGGATTGCATTACATCTGTAAATCATTTTGAGTAGTATGGACATTTTAACAATGTTGATTCTGCCAATCCATGAGCTTGATATGTTTTTCCATTTGTTTACATCCTCTGTGATTTCCTTCCTAAGTGTTTTGTAGTTCTCCCTATAAAGGTCTTTCCCCTCCTTGGTTAAATATATTTTTAGGTATTTTATTTTCTTTGTTGCTATTGTGAAGGGTATTGAGTCTTTGATTTGATTGTCAGTTTGACTGTTGTTGGTGTATATGAATGCTATTGATTTGTGTACATTGATTTTGTAACCTCAGACCTTGATGAATTTTTTTTTTTTTATCAATTCCAGGAATCTCTTCACAGAATCTTTGGGGTTTTTCTATATATAAGATCATATCGTCAACAAAGAGTGACTTCTTCTTTCTCCATTTGGATACCCTTGATTTCCTTCTCTTGCCTGATTGCTCTGGCTAGGACTTCCAGCAGTATGTTGAATAGAAGTGTGACAGTGGGCAGCCTTGCTTGATTCCAGTTCTAAGTGGGAATTCTTTCAATTTTTCCCCATTCGGTATGATGTTGGCTATGGATTTGTCATGTATGGCTTTTATAATATTGAGATGTGTTCTGTTTATGCCTATTTTGTTAAGAGTTCTTATCCCAAAAAGGTGCTGAATTTTTTTTTAACACATATTCTGGATATTAACCCCTTATTGGCTATATGACCCAAGATTGTCTTTTTACAATTGGTCTATTTGAACCAGGATCCAACGAATTCATACTATATTAGTATTATACATTCGATTGTTATGACTCAAGTCTTATCTTTTTTGTTGAGACGGAGTCTCACTCTGTCGCCCGGGCTAGAGTGCTGTGGCGTAAGCCTAGCTCACAGCAACCTCAAACTCCTGGGCTCAAGCAATCCTTCTACCTCAGCCTCCCGAGTAGCTGGGACTACAGGCATGTGCCACCATGCCCGGCTAATTTTTTCTATATATATTTTTAGTTGGCCAGTTAGTTTCTTTCTATTTATAGTAGAGATGATGTCTCACTCTTGCTCAGGCTGGTTTCGAACTCCTGACCTTGAGCGATCTGCCCGCCTCGGCCTCCCAGAGTGCTAGGATTACAGGCGTGAGCCACTGTACCCGGCCTAGAATTACAGTTTGTATTTTAACTTTGCTGCTGCCTTCCAAAATTTGCTGCTTTTGCCTTTGCTAATTTCAGCAGCAAATTTTCCCTATTGAAAGATGAAAGTTTCTCTGTCAAAGCTTCCCAGAGGTCTAAAACCGAAAATGAGGAGAGGAAGTTGTACCCACCTAGCTGATGGAAAGGTGGGCTCTGGAGGGAGGCAGGTGTGAGAGCTGTGAGGGTCAGAGAGTGTGAGGAGCACACATTGGGGTCAACAGCCTGGCCTGAGAGACCAGAGGCTTTTCCCACGAGGAGACTGATGTTACTCAGATCCCTGCATGACCAGGAGCAGGCCCAAGACTGTCTCCCCAGCTGTGGGTGGCACTGCCAGGGCCACACTGTGGCTGTGCTTCCCAGGGGATGCTGGAGGGGCGGTCCTATCTCAGGGCTGCCCTGTGTACCCAGGGCCTTCCCAGGAGTCCCTGGGGGCACAGGGCAAGGCTTGGGAGCCTACAGCATCTGGGTGGTTCAGGAGCCAGGCGTGGTAACAGATACACCATTGAGAGGAAAGAAAGCTACAGGCACTGATAATAGTGTTTGAGCATTCTAAAATGTCATGAGAGTTTATTTCTGTGATTAGTATTATGGGGCTTTTTTCTTAATATTTTCCAAATTTTCTTGAATGAAGAGTAAAAAAAGGAATACATCTTCTTTAAAAATAGATCAATACCCTTAGGATTAACATAGCTATGCCCAAAGGAGGCCATTAGTAATAATAGCTTAGTTCTCAGGAGATCTGTGGCTGGAGTTGGGGTCCTCCACACTCTCCTTGTTGTCTAGAAGGTCAGCCCCTATCCATAGCCTGAACCAGACAGGAGCATAGCACAATGCAGAAATGACTCAGCATGGCTGGAAGCCAGCAGTCTCCTGAGTGTGAAGAGCTGAAGTCAGCATTCCTGGTTCTGCCTATAGCCCTGCTTTGGCCTAACCTATGAGGGGGGACTCAGCTTTCAGGAAGCCCCTGGAACCCACCCAGTGGGCTAGCTTCTCTTACCAAGGAGAGCCTTACCCCAGGTTACTACTTCCAAACTCCTTCTACACACACATACACACACACATGTTCCCAAAGTAGAATATCCTTTAATTATAAACCCAGGATACAGGAGGAATGGCAAACACAGGCATTTCTCAGATATCTTTGAAATTTTCACAATGCATACAAAACAGGTGCAGAAGTTGCTTTCTTGAAATTGCTTTTAAAATGCCCACTATCGAAGGTGGACAGGTGCATGGCAGCTGTCAAGATGAGGCAGAGACAGGCCTCCATTCCCTCCCGAGACCCCAAGGGAAGGCACCTTGTTCCAGCCTTGCTGGAGGTATGGCAAAGAATAGAACCATTTACTATTGGATTTAGGGTCCTGGGGTCTACCGTGGGGCATAGACATCCAAGACCATGACATTTTCTCCCAGAAGGAGAGCTTGAGGGTAATGTAAATATTGCCCTGGGAGGGAGATCACCTGTTTTGTGAGTTCAAGCAGCTCTCTTCCTCTCCCTGCACTTCACTGAGGATATAAATACTGGCACATCGGGTCCTTTCCAGAGTTTGGTTTCAATGAGTAGGAAACAAAGAGAAAAGGAATACAAGAGTACCCCATCTTTGTTTAGGGAGATAGTTAGGCCACCTAGTCATTCCTGGGAGCTGTACCCAGGCAAACATGTATGCAGGTGCCTGCGTGTATGAGGGTGCATGTGCATGCATATACCTGTCTGTGTGTGTGAGTTTGTATGTGTCCACGTTCCCACAAGTTTTTGGGCAGGGGCTCTTGCGTGGTTGCTATTTGTAAACAAATTTGTTAAGGCAATCAAGGTGCAGAAAGTTGGTGGGAAAGCTTTCTGTGCATAGCCATGGAGGAAAGTTCCCTGCTCATATTGCTATGATGACCCAGCCCCAGAACCCATATTTGATGGTATGCCAGAGGCCAGAATCCTATCTCATGCCAGCTGGAGCTGAGAAGGTGACCACAGGCATGTCAACAGGTGGAATTGAAAAGCAGCCCCACCTGTACATGCCAGTCTCTTCAGGAACTTGACACTGCTGAAGATGGGGCAGAGGCTAGGAGGAGTCAAAGATGCAGATGAGAAGCAGACCCATTAGGGAATGGGGCTCAAGGTAGGATCTCCTTGTGCTGGGCCAGCCTGCTTCCCCACTGCCCAGTGGGCAGGAGGAAGTGGGATGTGAGGTGTGCAATGATGCACTGGTGCATCAGTGGGCACCACTGTGGAAGCTGCTGCCATGGTCCCAGCAGTGGCCAGCTCTCCCTCAGCCAAGATTTGTCTTCCCCAGGAGACCCAGAGCAATGCTTCACCATTTCCTCCAGTCATTAAAACACAGTCACTGCCTGTTCTCCTATCCTACTTCTTAAATGGGGAAACTGAGGCCAAAGATGTGTGAATGGCTCAGAGCTAGCTCTACTGGTCCTCCTCTTAGTCCTAGCTGGTCCTGTTCTTCACTGTCCTGGCTGATAACCCAGCAAGCAGATGTGTCACTCACAGCCACTGGTTCCATGCAGGGCATGGGAAGTGATGATATCCAGCAGCCGCAGATGTGTCTGTGGAGTTGGCAGCTCCAGGAATTAAGAGGCAAGTAGAGCACAGGTTCTCCTTGCAACTGAAGAAGGAGGCAGGGCCAGAAGTATGTGAACAGGCAGATAGATGCATACACACCCAGGGTCCCAGGGAAGTCTTCAGGGCAGGGACAAGGCCTTGGCAAGGCGAGTCCAGAACCAGGACTTGGTGCAGGGGTTGGTGTAGTCACAGACAGTGATGAACCGCAAGATGCTGGGGAACTCTTTCTTCATTGCCTTGTACTTGATGGGGATCAGTCGCTTCTGATGGGCACCTGCAAGCCAGGGGGTACCACGTTGGCATCAGGCCCTTGCCCCATGGTAGGGCAGGCCCAGTGCCCAACCCAAGGGTTAACAGCAGGTCTCTCCCAACTAGGCACCCTGGCACACATTCACCCACACAAAGAGGCACACATATGCACACATGCTCAGGTGTGCAGAGACCTGCAGGAGTTCCTTGGTGCTGCATCCATAGCCTTTGGGGAGGGAAAACTGGTATCCTGAGGCCTCACCCACCCACTCCTCTCTGGCCAGAGCAAGGTTAAGCTTACCTGGAGAGAGGCTGAGTGCAAATTTGGTCTGGAAGTCACATTCCTTGCTCTGCAGGTAATCATCAGAGACAACTACCACCATCCGGCGGCACCTAGGGGAAAGTGGGCAGGCTGCAGGCCCTGTGAAGACTGTGTTCAGCATACACCCAGGGGACAGCCTCAGGAGGGGCTCACTGTGACCAGGCTAGACAGTGCCCAGCTGGAAGGAGACACCCAGCATGTGGACCCCTGAGTTTCATGCAGCCACCCACCTACCCACCCTTTGGTGCCCTGGCCAACCTCTTCTCAATGAGCTCACTGGCAATGGACCAGACACAGGTGCCAGGCAGGACATCACGGTCGGACACACACAACTTCAGCCGATAGTTTGTCTGTTCCAGCTGCCGGATCATCTCCTGTACAAACTGGATGTCGTTCGGGCAGTAGCAGATGAAGGCATCAAAACGCTCGGGCATTTGCCCTGGGTGCAAAGCACAAGGGTGATGGTCAGAGCTCCAAAGAAAGGCTGGAGAGGAGCCTAGCCAAGTGTCCTCAGCCTAGGCAACTCTGGTGCTGGGCCCTACACCCATCCCACGATGACTAATCAGAGAAAGTGCCCTTCCTAGGAGAGGAAAGATGAGTACCCCTGCAGACCAAGCTCTGGAGTAACCATAAGACAGACACATCATTTCATGAGTCTCATAGCAACACTGAGGCTCAAAAACATTAAGTCACTTGACCATGGTCCCACAGCTCATCTATTTCCACAATCTATGCTTTTAACACCACAATGTCCTATGGCCCACCTGTTCCACGTGTCCCATGGGAACAGTATTGGACCCTTACCCAGGGGATCATCCAGTGTGGTGATGCCTGCCAGCTCCACTGTCCGTGGGACACTGCTGTCTACAGCGGCCACCTGCAAGGGCTTCTCAGACTCTTCCTGTTGCTGCTTCAAAATATACTTTTGGCAATCCTCCTCTGTGGGGAAAAAACAGGGTGTGGCAGGCTCCTCAGGAGTGTCCCACCCCTCTACCCACAGTCAGGATCCAGCCCCTGTCCCACCTTTTCTGGCCTTGTTGTGTTCCAAGGATTCTCCAGCCCACTGGTGCTATCAGCAGCTTGAGAAGTTGAGCTCCCACTGGCTCTGACTGTCCCAAAGGGATGCCAATGGTGTTCTGGCTATCTGGGAAGCCACCAAGGTGAGGCTTATACTTCTCTGTCCCTCCCTAGGGCTCTAAGAATGAAGTAAGGTAGGTTGGCTTATTCTAGGATCCAAGGTTGATGTGAGAGCAAGGGGCTTGGCAGGCAAGAAGGGCTAGGAGACCCAGTCATTATGGTGCAATAAGGGCAGTATAGGCCCCAACCCAGCAGCATGTGCCTGTCTGTGAGCAGCTGTACCTAATACCTGTGCATTGATATTATGTAAGTGCCGATGAAAAGCAGAGGGGCTGCATTTTCCCAGGACCTGAGATTTCCAATACAGTCAGCTTCCAGTCCCTCACCTGCCCTGTTACCCTACTTAAAACAGCCCAGATGCCCCCAGAGAAGCCTGATTCTAACTCCTGGCCTGACCTGAAAGCCCTTGCCTAAGCTGCTTCTTTCCCATCTCTGCCTCTTCGGGCCTTGGCGGCCCTTCTCCCGTCCCTATCACGTCCTGGATGTTGAGAGGGAACTGGACCCTCATAGTTCTTCCTCCGCAGGCTTCTCCAGACTCCCAGGCAGGAAACGGGGGCCTCTCCAGAGAAGACTAGATGCTGAGGCCGGTGAAGGTCTGCCTCCTCACCCGTCCCCCACCCCCACCCCGGGTATGAGGCCAGGAAGGGGGAGTCCTCACCAATGCTGGGTCTCAGCTCCAACAGCACGTCGTCGCGGCCCAGCTTGGCGAGCAGCTCGAGCAGTCGGCCTACCGAGGCGTCTGGGCGTCCCTGCCAGGCTTCCAACAGTCTGCCCGTAGGGTCGGCGAACGTCTCCAGCTGTCGGATCTCCAAGTACTCAAAGCCCATCTCCTCGGCCAGAGCAGTCCAGTCGGCAGCCACAGGTGTCCGCACGTTCAAAAACAGCGACAGACGGCGCCGCACTCGCATGTTGAGCGCAGCCAGAGGCAGGGATGCCGTGGAGGAGGCAGGGGTCGCGGAGCCCACGCCAGGACCTCCCGCAGCCATGGCGGGCCGCCCTGCAACCTCCGCGCTGTCGGGTCGCATAGCCAACCGGCACTTCCTCTTTCCCCTCCGGTTCCCACCCCTCCCCGCCCCGCCGGCTTTCGCTTTCCGAGAAGTGCCGCCCCGCCCTACAGTCTGGAGCCCTGCGCAGATGTGCGGAGGTGGGGGCCCCCATCCCTGCCCTCGCGGTCTGGGGGGCCGGTGGATGTTGGAACCTGGAACCTACCTTTTGAGATTTGGGGAGGCCCACGTAACTGCCCTCGAGGGTCGTGGGTGGGGGGCGGGGAGAGGTGTCGGGGGCAGGGAGACGAACCTCCTTTGGGGGTTGTAGGAAACGGATGGAGTCACATCCCTTCCACTGGGGATCAGAGGGGTACATACGGTCCTGCCCTCAAGGGTGGCTGGCAGGGGACAAGGGGAGAGGCACCAGCTCTGCACCCCAGGATCTCTGGGAACACACAAGCCCGCCTGCACGAGTACGCGGAGGGACCTACTGTGCACCCGGCGGTGGAAGTGGGAAAGCGGGAGTCTGAGGCACCCCGTGGGCCTGCCCTCTAAAGGGGTGTGTGTGTTGCGACCCTACCCTTCAGGGTTGGGTATCACAGGTGTCTAGGTTGAAATCCAGTACTATTCTCCAGGGTCTCGGGTAAACACATAGCCCTGCAGTGACCTTGCTCTTTAGGGTTGAGGACACAGTTCTGACTTGGGGAGCCCTGGTTCATTCATTCAGCAGGTATTTACTGACCACCTACTAAGTGTCAATCAAGTACGTTGCAGGCTCCCCAGACACAGGGTACCTCTCTGCCTTGGTGGAGACCCCAGCCTAGTGGGGAAGGTGGACACTAATCAAATTATTCCAATTGGGTATAAAATTGGTAAAAGAAGCGTGGAATGTTCCCTCTCCAGTTAGAGAGTTTGTCACAGCAAGGCACCTTTGTAAAATCCGTTCTCCCTGCTGGCCCAGAATTCCCAACTCGGTCTTCACGAAACACTTTCTGGCAAAGCCCAACCACGTCAGAGCAGGTCTCGGGCGTCTCGGAAGTATTTAGGTCCCCCGGCTTGGGTGCTGGGCTCCTGGGGATAGCAGAGCCGACTAGGAACAGGGTAGAGGAATTCGAGTCCCAGCTTCCTTCTCCTTCCCAAGCAAAAACCCGTAGGCGCTCTCCTGGCCCTCCCGCCTTCTCTTTGGCCTCAGGCAGTGGGCAGGGCTTTTGAGGTGCCGCCTCGGGTTTGGCTGCAAAAGGTTGCAAAAAATGGAAAGGCTACGCTCTGCATTTCTGGGCGGGACTTCAGAAGAACCCACCTCCTGGTTGCCAGCGAGAGGCTACGGTAGGCGGGGCTTTGGGAGGAACGCTCCTCCCGGTGGAGACCCCGGGCTTGGTCACTGAGGGCGGGGTTGACCGCACTAGGGCAGGGGTTGGGGACGGAGAGGGGGCGGGTCCTAAGGCAGTTCGCCTTCTGGTTGGCTGCGGTGAGGTGGGCGGGACTTTTGGAAGGACGTTTGCGTTTGTCCACAGGGCTGTGGGCGGGGTTTAGGCCTCGGGGCTGCAGTGTGGTTCTGCGCCTGCGCAGGCGACAGTTTGTTAGCCCCGACTGTCAGTTCCCGGGAAAGCAGATATCTATGGGGCCGAGCGGCGCGATGCGGAGGCTGCAGGTAGTGCTGGGCCACCTGAAGGGCCAGCCGGATTCAGGCTGGGCGCCGCAGGCCGCTCCGTGCTTGAGCAGCTACCCGCAGGCCTCCGCCGCGGACGTGGTGGTGGTGCACGGGCGGCGCACGGCCATCGGAAGAGCGGGCCGCGGTAGCTTCAAGGTGAGGCCCGTCGGTTTGGGCGTTGAGTGTGAGAAGACGGCCGGGCGGGCTGGGGTCCGGCTCATCTGCTTGGTTCCCCTCGACGCCGGAGGCAGCTCCGCACCGCAGCTGTGGTCGCTTTGTCTCTCGGGGTGGGCCTAGGGGAGTGGGCGTCACCGCGGCTCCTCTTCCCGCTGCAGGACACCACCCCTGACGAGCTTCTCTCGGCCGTCATGACGGCGGTTCTCCGGGACGTGAAGCTGAGGCCGGAGCAGTTGGGGGACATCTGCGTAGGTGAGCGCATCACCCAGGCCCGGCGCTGTGCCCTCCCCACTTTCCCATTCCTGAAAAGCCCTCCCCACACCGAGTTTTTACTGAGGGGGACATCGATGGCCTCCACCTTCAGTCCAACCCTACTTCCCACCTGTACATCTGCAGCCTTGACATATAACAACATAATATGGCGCCAGAGTCTCATCCAGTGGGTGCCTCCTCTAGGTCGGGAATCAGGAATTGGTTCCGCCTCTCTAGAGTGACTGCAGGGCTTGGGGAAGGACGCTCAGGGAGGTGTGCATTTTCAGAAACTCATTTCTCTAACCGACAGGATCAGTTCTGTTAGACTTTAAGCTTTGCATTGCATTCTTTCCTTAAATTCTTCCATGTTGCCTTTAAGGACAGGCAACTTGCCCATCAGTGCTGATTTGGAAAAGCAGGGTGCATGGGCAAGTGAGCTTTGGACCCTCAGGGACAGGAGCTGGTGTATGACCAGGATAAACTGTTGTATGGCTGGCTCTCCCTCCTCCAAACGCTGAAGTTCCAGAGCCGCAAATGAGCCTACTAAGGGCTAAAGTCCTGAAGAAAGACCTGGAATGTCTCCTCTCTGGTAATCACAGCTATATCTTAGTGCCCCGAACATCACCTGGCGCTGAATAAAGGTTTGTTGTCCGCAGGAAATGTGCTTCAGCCTGGGGCCGGGGCAATCATGGCCCGAATCGCCCAATTTCTGAGGTAAACTTTTCTAGTTCTAGCTCTGGGTTGGCCACTTTGACCCATGAGTGGACTGAAGCCCCTGGGAACTCAGCCTGCGGGTGGGGAGGATCAGGTTGGACGTTAGACCTTGAGGCAACCAGAATTCTTAGCACCCTCCTCTGGTAGACTCAACCTTTCCCGTTTTTGAAGGGAGCATGTGTTACCCAGTGCTGAGCCAAGACACCTGCGGCCTTTGGGACTGAAGCAAAAGTTCTCTGTGGCTTGATTTTTAACCAAAGCCAGCTTGTTGTTTGCCTCTTCAAAGTGCGGACTCTGTCCTCATTTGTTGTGTAAATAACCCAGTAGGCACGCTGAATAGTGACTTTGAACCTTTATGCTGGTTGAGCAAGCTGGGAATTCCAGTCATAGCCCATCTGCAGAGACCTGGGGATAGGACAGAACTCCGGGAAAGGAGGGAGCCCAGGAGGAGCCCTGGGAAACTTGCACTTAAACACCTGCTGTCCCAAGATGGGGAAGCAGTGCTTAAGTTATTTTCATGTGTATATTTAAGAATTTCTTAGCTTTGGCCGGACGCGGTGGCTCACGCCTGTAATCCTAGCACTCTGGGAAGCCGAGGCGGGTGGATCGCTCAAGGTCAGGAGTTTGAAACCAGCCTGAGCAAGAGTGAGACCTCATCTCTACTATAAATAGAAAGAAATTAATTGGCCAACTAAAAATATATAGAAAAAATTAGCCGGGCATGGTGGCACATGCCTGTAGTCCCAGCTACTCGGGAGGCTGAGGCAGTAGAATTGCTTGACCCCAGGAGTTTGAGGTTGCTGTGAGCTAGGCTGATGCCACGGCACTCACTCTAACCTGGGCAGCAG
>CAUYRT010060021.1:0-39293 GCA_963574885.1 Lepilemur ruficaudatus
GCCTCGCAGTGTGCTTGTTAGGATTAAGTAAATTGATAAATGTAAAGCATGAGCAATGAGTCTTTATTGAGCATTTGCAATGTGTAGAAAGAAAGGCTCTAGAGACACTTACGTCACATTGCAAATGAACTTAAGCCCACATTGTACAATCTCATGGCCTAAGGTAGAGTAAAATAAGACTTAGTATTTCCCTACCTACAAGGTAGATTAAAAATAGCTGCAAATTCTTTGTCACTCTCTCCAGTGGGAGCTGGAGTTTATTTCCCCTCTTCTTAAATCCAGGCTGTCCCTGTTGTTTGCTAACCAACAGACTACGGAGGAAGTGATGCTGCGTCAATTCTAGGCCTTGTCTTAAAAGGAAAATCATCTTCTGATTCCTCCCTATTAAAACACTTCTTCTTGAGGTCCTCTTTCTTAGAACTCAGCTGCCATGCTCTGAGAAGTCCAAGTCACAAGTAGAGGCCATGCATAGGTGCTCCAGCCAGTTGCACCAGCTGAGCTCCCAGATAACAGGCAGAGTCCACAACCAGCCACATGGTGACCCACAGTGAATGCTTAATGCCTCCATGAGAGCCTCTAGATCATTTACCCAACCCATCTGGTTCCAGCTAACCCACAGAACTGTGAATGATAATAAAATGATTGTTGTTTGGAGCCACAAAGTTTTGGGGTGGTTTTTAATGAAATAATAAATAATCAGAACACCTGCTCTCAGCCTCTGTGATTTCACTCTAAGAAAGGTCCAGGCTGGTGGCCCTGTCCTGGGCCCCTCAGAGGACAAGAGAAGCCAACGCCACTTCTGTATTTGAAGTTCTTCATATATTAATATTCATTTATGAAGAAATGACAGGATTTTAAAATGTTTGCTTCTAACCACCGTTTAACATGTAATGCTTTTTAACTGTATATACATCAATACAGTACAGTCTAATTGTGTTACTCTCAAGATCATTCCAAGAGGAAATGATAATTTACAGAGTACTATATAGGCAGTGATTTTCAATAATAAGACAAAAGTTCTATGACTATGACTAATGTCTTCTTCCTTTAGTTCTGCTAGTATATCTACCTAACAGCAGGCCTTCCCTCATTTGAAGTAAGACAGAAGTCAAAATGTGAAGCTCCTTGTGATGGTGAGACCATACGCAATGCCACCTGCCTCACTCCACTCCTAATTTCATCTTGTTACTTTGTGTTGGTGGTCTTCACCTTTAATTCAATGAGGCATTGAGCTTGGTCTTCTTTGATTCTTAACACCTTTGACACCTTTCATGGTCATCTCGCCTTTTCATTCAGGTAAAAATTCACCATGTACAAACTCTGCTGTTCATAGACCCCAAGAACTGATTTTTCTGATAGATCAGACTTAGAAAGGCAGAGGTACACCACACTTTCTTTCGTTTTTGTGGGATTTTTGCTTATTTATGACATTTCTTACATTTTGTTCAAATATTTATCAGACGTTCATACAGTGGGTTTGGGAAAAGATCAAAACCAGTCATAACTTTTGTGGGCAAAGGAAAATATCCATCAGAGAAAATGAGAGCATTTATTTTTAACCAGATAGAGTTCGGAGTGATTCAGAACATTCTGTAGTGGTTGTTGAAAACACCACCTCATATAAAATAAATTATCCACAGTTGGCAAAAAAGCAACTGATGAGTTTCTGTTATCCCCTATTTCTTTTTGATTGGCAGGGAAAAAAAGTGTAACAAAGTCGGTTCTGTTAGCTCTGATGACTCCTAATCCTTTCTCTGCCTAGAGCGCACCACCTAACTCAGAGGATGATAAAATCCTCCCTAACACCAGATAAAAAATGATAATATACTTTAGTGATAATGTGGGTAAGCCTCAAAAGGCAAAAGCAGAGTGTGAATATTCTCCCCTAAGAGGATAGAACTATAAGTCTCTCTTAAAAGATACATTACCACTGAATAGCACTGGTGCAAGCAAGAACTTAAAAACAAACAGAGAGAACCATAATGAAAGATTCTATCAGAACTCCGACACCAGATTAGGAAACCTTCCCACTAGCGTATAACTGATGAAAACGCTTCCAGTGGTACCCTAGATCCAAAGGTGTAAAATATGCAAATTCTTTTGTTTGCTTTAAAAAAATTTTAAATTCATTCATTCTCCAGAAAGCAAGTTTTGTAGTCATTCAACCTAATAATTAATTAATAGAAGATAGCAATGCATGGTGGAAGGAGGGAAAAAGTTCTAATCCTGACTTTGCCCTTAGAAGGCAAGTATGATGAACCTGGGTTCTAGATTAAGACAAATTTATGTTTCCCTGCAAGTCCTGGGATCTTGAACAACCTCTTGCCTTTGCAATACTACAATCTCTGCTTCTGTAAAATGGAGATAAGACCAGAATCCACCTCATATGGTGTTCATGAGGACTAAGTCAAAACCAGTTATCTTTGTGCAGGGCTTCTCAACCACAGGACTATAGGTAGACATTTGGGGCTAGAAAAATTTTTGTGTGTGGGGGGGGGAATTTCCTGTGCACTGGTGGATATTTAGCAGTATCCCTTGCTTCTACATAGTAGATGCCACTAATGACAATAAAAAAAAAAATGTCTTTCGATATTGTCAAATGTTTCCTAGGGGGAAAAACAGCCCTTGGTTGACAACCAGTGCTTTAGTGCCTAGCAAATATCAACTCCTGAATAAATGTGAGTTTCCCTACCCTTCAGTTGGTCTTGTTTATTGTTATAAGGAAGAAGCCCTCAAGAAAGTGAATATCATCATGGGCTTTAGGTATACTAACTAATGCAATAATGAAGTAAAAAGGGAGTTGTTGATTGAATAAGTATTATTTACTATTGCAATGATATTTACATGTACACATTAACTCACATAATCTTCAAAGCTATCCTAGGAAGTCAATACTAGGTTTTCTCCAAATTTCTTCCTCATAAAGATACTGCTTAATTGATGATATTTTTATAACATGAAAGTTGAATTGTATACAAACATACTTGCTATCCCCTTGGAACAAATATCAAAGCGCCTGTGTTTATGTGCATGTCTTGAATGTGTATATCAATGTATTCAGGAAACCTGCAGTTTCCAGAAATGTGAACCAGTTTATGAAGTTGAGGCCAAGGTATGGTCCATAAATGGACACTGCCAAGAGCCTCATCCAGTGATTCTACCGAGTCATTTCAGATATAAAGCCTTGGTATGTGGTTTGATGAAATCCCCATGGAGTTTGCACTTAGGATGTGTTCAGCATTCTATCTTGAATGCTGTACTAACAACTGAAGCATGTATACAGTTTGAAACATATTAATTCAGCTTATTCAACTGAATGTGGACCACAAACATCCTTGCTTAACAAACACATTTGGACCTGGCTAAAGTCAAGGAATTAGGGAGGGTTGATGTTTTGTTAGATTTTGAGTATGGCTAGTGAACTGAAATTCATCTGGGTCCATGCCCATATTTTTCTGCATATGGGAATTCCAAACATTTGACAGAGTCAAAGCAATCTATTATGAGTCCTTCCTCTCCCTATGTAAGCTGGAATACAGCTGTCAGATTGTACTGCTGGCAGGAAGGTCATTAAAAGTGACAAGTTTTAATTTCAGAATTTTCTTGTTCCCTTATCATTTTATGTATCACCCAATAATCCATCTATATATGAGAAATAAGTTGCGACGTAATCTAGTATAATTATTTCCATGTATTTGAGAAATAATTCATAAGCTAATCTAGTATTATTATCTCAATTTCAAAGACGCAGTTACTGAGAATCAGAGAGGTTAATTAACTTCGCCAAGGACTCGGTGGGACAAGTTTCTACAGCAAGTAGAAATGCTCAAACCTAGAGCTGTCTTCCTGCTCTGGGATGCCCCCTAGTGGCTGACTGGCAACAGTGAGGAAACCGTACAGCTGTAGGGGAATGTTAGTGGTGATAACAAATGAAATCCAGTTAAGATAAATGATTCAGTACTGTGAGCAGTGTAAAAGGATGATCAGTGTTTGACTCTTATTTCTAGATTCCATATCTGTGGGCTTCTTTTCATAACTAGCACTGGCTGCTTTTATTCTTTGGGGTGGGGCATCAGGGTAAGAAACAAAAACATTATTTCTCAAAGAGTAATATCTTTGCATAAGATTGAAAGGTCCCTGGCATAATGGAAATGAACCTGTTAATGTTAGGCATAGGGTCATGAAGAGAAAAGAAAACCAGAATATCTTTTTAAAAGATTCTGCACTAAGAAATGTTTAATCACAACACTTATTTCCAAACCATATTTTGCAACTATCAGCAAAAATCTTGTAATTGGCTATCACATGTTATGCAGCCTGGTCAGACCAATTATACCACATCCCTGGAGCGTAAACCAGGTGGATAGATTAAGGAGAAAAGTATTTTGATACTAATAATATAGCAATTCAGAATCAATTGCCATGTTTCTAAGGATCCTCATTAGATCTGTTGTGAGTTGCACAGAATTTACAATTTTCCTTTACTGCAAATGTATTTCAGGATTTTTTTTCCCTAGCAACCAAAAAAGTAGCACCCTGGTGAGAAAAAAAACTATCTTTCAACACGGCCACCTTGCTAGTATTCCTTATTACGGTACCACATTCAACCAATTTTCACAGTGTACTTAATTTGACATGCATTTACTGACTGACGCCTTTTGCTACGCAAGTTGTTTGTATAAAATACGTTACATTGTTATAAAATTACCAAAACGATGCAGAGGCATTGTTGTTTGTTAGGAGAATTTAATTGGAAAAGCAGAAGTTTTGTTTTTTTTTTCCCTGACATGACACTGAGTATTTAAAAAACACTGTTGCCCTTTTGTCAAAAAGCTAACATTTCCCTCCAGATTTGTGATTTTCATATTCATAAGGCCTTGGTAAGCTAAACTTTAACTTGAGGCGCAAGGCTGTATAAATATTTATCATGTACGGAAAATTAAAAAAGAAATCTTAGTGATTTTAGAGATCAAAAGAGATTTGTGTGGTATAATAAAAGAGAACTGGACTTAAATTCAGGGGATTTGCATGCTGACCTTTGCTCCATCACTATTTAAATGTGCCACCTTGAGCAAGTCCCATATGGCCCCCCGGACTCAGTTTCTTTACCTGGGAAGCAAGGGGGTTAGAACAGATGGCTTCACATATTCCCCCAAATTGTGGCAATATGTGATGATTAGAGAAGAAACTTTAAAATAAAAGGGGGATTATGTATTATTAAGGAAAAGAAACTGTCCCAATTCAAAACACTAACTGATGGTTACTATCTTACATAGAACTTGAAACAAAATTTTATTTTAGGGTTTGATGAAAGTAAATTTCAAAAATACACCACACCATTTCTCCAACTCTTAAATTAGAAAATTATAGGTCGAATTCTTTAAGATAAAAGAAAGAGAGAGAACAAACAAGAATCATGTCAATCAACCCCCCTCAACCTCAAAGCTGACATTCTCAATTTAGATTGTAAAACATTTGATTTAACAGAAAATGGCTTCAAACCGTATGCCCAACACTAAATAAATGTTTATTATTAACAATCAAATATATCAGTGGTGGCAGTCACTTTTAGAAAACCAATGCATTTTGGATAAGCCCCGATAGAATTAAATATATTAGAACATGGTAGAAATGCCTTCACGTATAGAAATGAAAAACAAATTGAATGTGTTTAGAAGAAATGAAAAGCCAAAAGGGTTAGTAAACTACACAACATAATTTTGTTTCCTGCTATCTGGCACTTAGCCAGAAAGCTAAAAGCTGGCCTTTCAGATATTTGTCATATGAAAGTTTCAATCTAGCAATAAGTTCAGATACCGAATCTACCTAAGTGGGACAGGCAGGCTACAGCAAGGGTGTCACTAGGTTGGCAGTAACACAGGTAGGAACTATTCCTGCTAGGATTGTTCAGTCAAGAGAGAATTCATCTCTAGGAAGAGGTGTGATGGAATGAACAGAAGCAGCTTTACAGCTAGAGAGACGTGACTGGCTACATAATTTGCAGCGTCCAGAGCAAAATGAAAATGCAAGACCCCTTCTTTAAAAAAGTTGTTATAAATTCCAAGAGGGCTACAGCAAAACAATAAACCAAGCACAGGCCCTTCTGGGCATGGGGCCCTGTGAAACTAACTACATAGTTCCCACGCTCACGGAACTGGCCCTGCAGTCCAATGTCTGCTCAGCCACTTGTTAGCTCTGCACGGGACCTTGTGCCACTCAACTGGCTGATCTCAACCTGAGCCCTTCATTTGTGAAATGACTAAAACTATCAAAGCACCCTGATAGACCTGTTGTAAAAATCATATTAAACAATATGTACTATTTTCTATATGTTCAATATCATTAGCTTGAAGGGTAAGTGACTCTCCTATTTACAAATTCTATTAAAATTTCTAAAGCTTCTAAAGTTCTATTTATAAATCACAACATCATTCTCCTAAGGTCTTATGAAAAGGAAGAATAGATAAGCAAAAGACAACATGAAAATTCCAAAGCAGGAAACAGTTTTTATCTCCAACGCAAAGACTTTGTGGTTCTTACTGTATTTCCTTCAAAATATTTATTATAAGAATACAAGAGTGATGTGATGGTTAATTTTATGTGTCAACTTGACTGGGCCATGGAATGTCCAGACATTTGGTCAAACATTATTCTGGGTGTGTCTCTGGATGAGATTGACATTTGAATTGGTGGGTGGAGTAAAGCAGATGGCCCTCCCGAACCTGGGTGGGCTTGATCCAATGAACTGAAAACCTGAAAAGAAATGGAAAGGCTGAGGAAGAGAAATTCCTCCAACCTGGCTGCTCTGAGCTGGGACATTGGCTTTTTCCAGCCTTCTTACTTAAACTGAAGCATTTGCTCTTCTTCTTGAGTCTTGAGCCTACTGGCTTCCAGACTGGAACTTAGACCATCATCTCTCCTAGTTCTCAGGCCTCTGGAGTCAGACTGAAACTGCACCACCAACAGTCCTGGGTCTCCAGTTTGCCAGCTGCAGACCTTGGGACTTCTCCGTTTCCATAATTGTGTGAGCCAATTCCTTGATGTTGCCCTAGAGAACGCTAATGCAAGTGTTACGGAAACAGTCATGCTCATGTTAATACAAGGCTTTGATTTTCAAAAGTAATTAGCAGTTTTTTCCTGGAACAGGGGGATCGTAAACAATATTTGGTTGCTCTCAGTTCAGCATGGGAGCTGAAGGATTGAAACGTCTGAATAATGAAGCAAGAGGAAACACTTCCTCGAAAAAGGAGGTCCAGTTTTCATGGAATTCATACCATATAATTTTCAAGAACACAGGGCACCCCTACTTCTCTGCAGTAGTAAATTTAACTCCTGTTACCAGCAGGAATACTCTTTTTCACTCTAATTTAAACCAATGAGAACATTACCTCATGAAGTTAATTCCATGTTTATAAGTGAAGATTTCTGAAGTCATTAAAGTTCAAGGCAACCTGTTTTGTATATATCCATTTGAAAAGGCACCTATTAGTAGAATAGAAAGGAGGAAAAAACTTAGCTCCTATGGTTTCTTTTTGCCCTCCTTTCAATTTAGCATATATTAGCTAGAAAAGAAACATGATAGAAGAAATGAAGAGTCTTTCTGAGTTTAAACTATTAGGTGGCTATTTCAGAGTCTGAGTGGCTGGAAACTCCCTGGTGACACTTAGACCTATGCCCTGTTTTAAGGACTGGTTTGTCTGGGGCCAATCCCATGAATGCTGGCTTGGATTCAGGAACCCATGGCCAATGTAGGAGTCCTCCAAGGGGTTCAATTCTGACGATGATGGAGCTCTAGGATGATGAGACTATTCACGTCTGCTCTCACTTAATGTGACCCAGGAAAGGCTAAGAACACATTTGGTCCATCACAGGAATGGAATGGACTACTGTGGGCACACAGCCTTCACCTAAGTGAATTCACTAGCTAAAAAAATTGTTTGCATTTAAAAAATAAACAAATGAATTATTTATTTGATATATTCTTAATTTATGCCTTGTTAACCATTTTTAACATATCTCAAGTTCTTTTATTTATTTTCCTTATCTTTATTGTTACAAGGATTGAATGTGTTAAATAGGAAGAAATACATTGTGCAAATGTTTTAATACCCCAGACATCTTCACATACAGATAATGTTGACATCTGGAGTACTTACTCTTCTGCCAGAGAAGTATTAATTTTTTTCTGATAACATATAATAATAAAAGGTATTGTATTCCCAATCAAAGCTATTTCAAAAAGCCTCAAGACATTCATTTTAAACAGTCTTGTATTTTTATTAATAATTTTAATATGTACTAATGAAAACATCCATTAAAACAACTTCATAAAATGCCTTTTCCAACATCAACAACAAGGTTCAGGAGAGAACCCTTTACTTATGGCATTTATTTTAAAGAGGATTATGCTGTTTTGTTTCACTTGTTTGCTTTGTCTTATTTCTGTCTTCACAAAGAAAATGTTAATAGTATAGAACTCATGAGAATGGAGTCACATGAAATGTTTTAATTCACTATTTTATCATCTTCAGTGTCACTCAGCAGCTATTTCATATATAACCGGTATCATCTTAAGAGCTGTGGGGAATTCTAGGGAAATATTAGAACCACCGCCCTCAAAGAAAGTCTACGTAGGGAAATGGGAATGGGAATGAGGCTGTTGCTGAGATGCTGAGAGTGAAAGTTGGGTAGGAAACGAAGTGATGTCAAGAGGGGTCTAAGAAAAGACTGAGAGGAGAGGACCAAGGGAAAGATGGAGGGATTAGCACTGACAAAGGGTGGGTGAGGGTGAGCAAGTGGGTGGGTGAGGTTTTATCAGTGAAGATTTTAGAGGTGGAACAACTTTGAATAACAATCAAACCGAGAATGTGCCCCTACGAAAACATTTTATAAACTAGGGAACCGAGTTCCAGAAAGTTCACACAGCTGCTGAGAGAGAGATGGAATCACAACTGAAGGACAGTCAGCCCACTTAAATCTAAGTCTGCCACTGTGCTTTGCCTAAATTCCTCAACCTCTGGCATGTGTACTAAGAAGCATATGTACTCTTCTGTGGGTAATTTATTTTAGTGTCCTAGGAAATAAATAAAATTTTCAAATGTATTTCCTTTTACCAAGTAAGTACTTACACACAGAGCCCCCCACACTAAGGTATATTTGGAATGTATGAATAAGACTTAATTCTAAATTCAGATTGCTCTGTGAGCTGGGCTCTGCCACAATCTTAGCTCCTCTTCTGAAGTAGAGTTTCTCATTCCCTTCTCTAGTCTTTGAAGAAGGATGATGAGACAAAAATGAAATTTTTTTTCAAAGAGAATTCATTTAACGGTTATATTGATGTCTTGATCAAACAGAATTAAGTCTTTCAGGTGATGCTTTTTTCTTCTTTTTGTTAATGTACCTAATTTACAAGTCATCACTCTCTTAACCTGTACTGCTCTTTGCTTAACCAACATGGGATGACGATCACGATAAGAGAGTGAAATAAACATAAAGAAGTACAAGCAACCTTTTCAGAAAATTGTGAAATTTAAGACAATTCACAGGACTGCATTCTCATTCAGTAAAACAGAGTTGATGGTCAAAGACAAAGTCATTAGCACTTTGGGTAGACTGGGTAGACCGGCTATTTCAAGTCGAGGCAAGCTGCATACACTGTGAGGTCGGAAAAGCAAGGGATTAGTCCCACAAGAATAAACAAACACTCTAACAGTCCATGAGTTTGTCTCGTAGTAAAACCAAGAGCTATATATGGGACAGGTCAGTCAGGAGATGCTGGTAGAGAGGTTAAGACCATGTATTCCAGATCTGCCTTTTTCCTGCATTCAAATCCCAGCTCCACAGGACATGCTATGTGCAATTGGGCAAGGTACATAAACTCCATGTGTCTCTGTTTTCTCAACTATAAAGAGGCAATCATAATAATAGCACCTGCATCATAGGCTTGTTGTGAAAATTAAATGTGTTAATTTCTATTGCTATATAAAGTGCATAAAACAGTGCCTGACATAGTTAAGTGCTATGTAAGAGTTTGCCACCTTCTTATTCTCCTCTTCCTTCTCCTTTATTCTTTCTTTTCCTCCTTCTCTTTCTTCTCCTCCTCCTCCTTCTACTTGCCTGACCTTGGACAATTTGATGAACCTCTTGGCTTCCACATCTGTAAACTCAGGATAATAAGACGGTAGTGATATTTAGTTATCTGTTGTCTATTCAGCACCCACTTTGTCCTTTCTAACAAGCCCCTGAAGTTGTTCAAGGATCATCTCTCTCCTCACATAGCGATGGGACACAGAGAAAGTAGACTCAAATCAATTGCTCCAGGGGTAGATCTTTATTGGTGAGCCAATCTTTGTAAGCTAGTCTGCTTTGCTGGTGAATTAATTGGTCAAGGAACACAGAACTGGTCCCAGTGTGGTCATATGATTTATATTTGCCTAAACATGCTAAAGAAAAGGACTTATGCTTAGATTCTTCCCCTCTCCCACTGGATAAGAATAACAAAACATCGTGCCCTAGATCCAGCTGGCAGCTAACTTTCAGTTAAATGGGAAAACAAAGTTGATACATGGGAAGGGACATAGTAACAGAGCCAAGAAAATGGAGCTAGAGCTCTTTTCTCCTCTTGCTAGCAGCCCACGCTGACTCTGGACTTGTAAAATTGTAATATAATTCATCTCTTTACTGGTCTAGCCACTTTAAATTGGCATTCTGACACTTTCTACCTAAAGCGTCTTAACTGATACAAATATCTACCTCACAGTATTGTTTAAGGTTGTTTAAAAAGTGAGATGCTTATAAAGAAGCGTAGATCTTATAATGCAGCGAGCCGATCACATAGTAAACATAAATATAATAGAAGCTGTTTTTTACTCTGATAATGGAACCTAAAGGATTTAATATGGCATTATTGTCCTTTAAAGCTTCAAGAGGTTTAAGACATTCCTTAGGAATTTCAACTTTGCTTAATCACAGATGGGGCTCAGTCATTAGATCTACATCTTCAACTATATTTCAGCATTCACTAGCAGATTTCATATAGGTACTACTTTGCAAAACAAAAACAAAAACAAAAAGCCTTTTCATTGTCCTTACACCACCTTATCTAAGTTTTAAGAGTCATCTCCATTATAAGAAGCTAATAAACAAATTCAACTTCTCCTTTTTCTATATCTTTCATAATTTTTTAAACTTGGGATATTTTTTCCCTCAAATTCAAGTCCCTCCAGACTCAATCCCAGCTTTCTCAAGGTCATATCAAACAAACAATGATGTTTGAAATCTAGTAACCCATTCTTGCATCAAACATCATGAAAAAAACCTATGATATAATTCTGAGAAAAAAACAACAAAAATAAATTTCTGATTATATTTTAGGTAGTCTATTTTCAACCCTGACCATATGCTTTGTTTCCGAATGTCTAGTTTCCTTCCAGAAACGGAGGTATATTAAGTCGATACCAGAGTCCATGACACAAAGTAATATAGTTCTCAGCAATCCATAATATTGTATGATAGAACTTGCATGTAATACAATTATAAATAATCAAGCTAAAAAAATAGGCATCATTCTTGTTTAGAGTGACTTATAAGCATAAATCTGAACTGGGGAAATGAAAGCAAGCTCAAGCCAAATTGTTTTAACTTCCCCAAGGCACATAAAAGGTTTTTTTTTTTTTTTTCCAGGTTTCTGTTTACATATTCTTAGCTCTTTTCCATTTTAGTGACTAAGCAATGAAAAGCTTGACTTACTAAATCTAACTAAAAAAATTTTGTTGGCTCAAGGCCAAAGTTAGAGTCAAGAAGAAAGAAACTCACAACTCTAGACTTGGTGTTCAAGTTTTGTGACTCAATTCTACACTGGGATTTAGTAAAATCCATTTAGCAGCTAAGGTCCCCTTGCCCAGGTTGTGCCTCACTCAATCAATCACTGTACCAAGAAAAGCAGGTACGATGACCAATCTTACTTCCATGTGACAGGCACTGACTGACTCTCATTTGTTCGTTCATTCATTCATTCACTGAGTCATTTACTCACTCATATACTCATTTCATGCTTTTTCAACAAACACTTTTTAATTACTAGGTGAAAGGCACCTTTCTGGTTAGGAGGGAAGTACAGTGCACAAAATAAACACGATTTTCTTCTCTCATGGAGCTTATGTCTGATAGGGGAAAGGCAATGGTGTGCGGGTAAAGCACCTCTCTGAAAAAAAATAAGGTGCCATTTGTAGCATTTACCAATTTCCATGGTGTAAATGCTCTCACTATAGCCAATCTGATAACCAGCTTGCGAAATTCCCAGAGATTCAGCAATCTGCTCTTGCAAATCAGTACCAGCAGGTCCTAATATTATACTAGTGGGAGAAATAGACAATAAATAAGTAAAATGTATAGTCTATAGATACGGGTAAGTGTTATGGAGGAAAATGAAGCAGGAGAAGGGGCGAAGAGGAGTTTGAGAGTGGAGAGAAGCAGTGCAATTAGAAATAGCCTGGACAGGGAGGGCCTCCCTATAAAGGCGGTGTCTCATCACAGAGCCGACAGCAGTGGACACAGCACAGTTTCTCTGTGGTTTAAACAGCACATCAAGCAAGGGTGTCAGTCCCGTCTGTGTATAACATCCCTCAGTCTACTTATTTTAGCCCAGAGTACTCTCACTTGCGCTTTTCTTCACAGATACCGGCTGTGGATAAAAATGGTTAAGAGACTCAACAGGTTGAAAATATTCATTTCATCTAGTCTCTTAGTTACATAACCAACCCTCTGCCTGCCGGTGTGCACTGTCCAAAATTTTTATTCCTAGTCTCAAGGGTTAGCCTGACAGCCTCACTCGCTCAACTCTTCAGTTAAATCTGCCAAGCGAAGAGAAGGATGTAAAATTCATTCTGGAGCTAATACAAACAGGCAGACGACTTCCTGTGTGAGACGTGAAACTTGCTCTTCAAGGGCTTGCTGTAAGGATTACCCCAAATCTCCATCCACAGAAAGTTAGATAAGCTATATAGATGCAATAGAATTACTAAAAAGGAATTCAAAACTATGATTTAAATCTAATTGTTGTGAGTTGGAAAGATGTTAATTTTACTAATGATGCCAATCAAAACAACTGATATCACTTGAGTATTTTGCTTCTTATGCCTTAGTTTCCTTATCTATAAAATGGACCAAATGAAAAAAAAAAAAAAACCTCTTTATAGGTAACTGTGAGGTATAAACAAAGTAATACATCTAAAAGTTAGTACATTGATTAACTATCTGTGATAAATGTAATAATAAGTAGAATAGATGTGGCAAATGCTAGCTCTTTTCTCCCCCTCTTCATTATTATTAGCTATCTTGTACCTGACACTACAAGGTAGGTCTTATTATTGGTCCGATTTAATAGACAAGAATGCAGAACAACAGAAAGTTTATGGTGCCTCATGTCACAAAGTGAGTAAGAGGCAGGGCTGGAGATTCAGAGCCAGATCATCGAGTTCTCAATGGATGTGCTATAAGACAAAAATATATGTAGGTCAGCATAAACACTACTAGACTTTTAGGTCTGTGAGGGCAAGACCTGTGTAACTTGCATTTACCACTGTATAGAAATTTCTCATCATGTTGAATTAATACAAAGGGAAAACCATAGTCAACTCTATTTTCTGAGTGCTTAGCTATGTCCTAAATATGTAATATGCATTCTTTCACATAATCCCATGAAAGAGGTATTAATGTTGCCCCATTTTATAGATGAGGAAAATTAAGTCAAGAAGAATTTAAATACATTGCCCTGGGTCATGCAGGACATAAGTAGCAGTGCAATAGACTCAGGTCTATTCAATTTTTCATCACTGTGCTTTTTCTGCCTACTCTGCTTAGCCAGCAACCCCAAATTTAATGACGAGCAACTGCATACTGTTTTCATTAGCCCCAGGATATGTGTATTGAGGTTGGAGTTTCATGCGAATGTACAATAGTCCTCTTCTCTATTAATTACAATGTGTGAATAAGGAAAAATGCAGAGCTCAGTGGGAACCTGAACGCTAGCTCTCAAAAGCCCAAAAGAGCCAATTAGCTCCAGTCTACCCATCCTTTGTACTATGATGGTCAAATAGTGCCACGGTAAAACTGCACACCTCTATCTTGAGATCAGTCTCTGTGCCATTTCCAAACTATGTTGTGTGTGAATAATGCATTTTAAGACTAGAGAACATAGAGTAATGGCTTCAAAAACTCTCCCAGGCATAAAAATAGAAGCTTAGTGCTACTGGTATGGATTTCCCACTGTTTCAAAGTAACCATTTTCAGTCTTTCCAGAAAGAGCACAGACTTTTTCCACCAGCATTTTAGACATTCTACTATTTCTTATAATTCTCTCAATTCACACTTCTCATGGAGCAGAGGAAAGGATGTCTTTGCCCTGAAGGCCAAGGCTAAAACAAATAGCATCTCTCATAATGAGATATCCCGGAGCCTGGTAAGAAATGTATGCTGCCCCGGACGCTCTGCGATGTCTAGTGATGTACGTGATCAATCAGGTGACTTGGATTTTCATCAGTGAGTAATTCAGAGAACGGGCTCTAACCCAGGCCTCTTGATCGTCAGAGGTCAAGATCTCGTTCACCGTGCTGTTAGAGGCAAATGCAAATTCTCTAGAAGCCAGAAAAGTAATGTGAATGAGTGAAGCAGGCAACGTATAAGCAACAGGGAAGGAAGTGGATGTAGCCCTTGGGGAATGAATGTGCGGTCCTTTTCAGAACCTCTTCTAACGAAAACTGTTGCTACTCTGTTCTAGCTGATGGTTGGCTTTATCTTTTAATTTTTTAAAAAGGGAAGTAACAAATCAGGATTGTATGTGAAATTTCAAAATTTTTAAATTCTAACAACTAATTTAACCAAAAAAAAAAAAAAAAAAACCATGTAGGATAAACACATATAGCCACAGGACAGATTTGGCCTGCCGTGTGACATACATTGTACTACACTGTCTTCCGCAGTGCTGGCGGAATCCAGGCTGCTGGTAGCTGCTGCTAAAGCTTCAAGCAAACTTCTATCCCTTCAAGTTTGGTTCAACGAGATCCGATTTGGATGATAACTGAGTAACACACACTATAATAGTAACAGCTGACATTCATCGAGCCCTATCATACACATATTTTGCACATATTAACCGAGACAAAGCCTTAAGGTCGGTATTCTTATTACCCTCATTTTACAGATGAAGAAACTGAGGAACTGAAAAGGTATATGCTTTGCCCAAGGCCACACTGGTAGCAAATAATAGAATTAGATGTCTATCCAAATATTCAGATTACTCTAAACAACTATGTGAAATAAAAATACTCAGTTACTCATACAATTAGCATAAAGAGTACTAAGAATAAGATTTCTGTTTATAGCCTGAAGGGATAAATACTGGATTTTTAAATTGCTGATAGATTATAACATTAAGTGTATGCGAGTAAAGGACATGGCCAGAAATAGTAAAGTCTATGGAAATCTAGTTTATCACCCACCTATGCTGATATTTTGTGTTACTACCAAAAAATGTACCCTAGTAGATGTGAATTGAAATACACGGGCTCCATAAAAATCTTCAGGTCCTTTGGACAAGTAATCCACCCTTGAGAATTTATTCTAAAAATAATTTAAAGAAAGAAAAAAGTATCATCTCAGAAGTGTTAACAGCATCTAATTTTTCAACAGCAAACAAACAAAATTTAACAAACCAAACTGCCCAGGAGCCATAAGACCAAATTTTTTGATACACCAATATGGTGGAATTACTAAAAACGAAAGCCCTGCTGATTATCAGTAACAGAATATATTTCATTTATGAAACACTAAAGTCATAAAAGTGGAATAGACAATTGCATCTGTATTCCGATTAGAACTATGCAAAAACTATGAAAATATAGACTAGAAGGAAATATACATTAGGCTTTGGGATCATTTCAAAAAGCTTAATTAATTGAATTATGAATAGCTTAAAAAGAGATAAGGGACTTTCAACTGTTCTTATTAATACATTGTTGTGGTAGCATTTGTTGAAGCTGGATTTAACTCAGTCGAAATTATGATAATTACCCCAGGCATCTCAGCTTTGGCCTTCCAGAATTCTAGATTGACCTTTTCACTGCTCCTGTTGAGCATGACCTCTTAGCGTTTTACACATTTTCTGCAACAGTTCTAGAGAGTAGTGTTTTGCATACATGGAGGAGCTCTCTGAGAATAAACTGTCATCTGTGAATAACTCCCATGAATATTTATAAGTTATAATGTATAGTTTCAAAGCAAGCTTCCATGTGGTTCTTAAAGTAAATACACTCTCATTTTAAAGATTTCACTCTTGCTATCCCCAAGATATATGAGAGGCTTCCCCTTCCCTTCCTTCAGGCCACCAATAAGACCTACCCTGATCACTTTATATAAAATAGTAACACCCCCACCCCCACCACCAACACTCATTACATTATATACTTACGTGGTTATTTTCTGTCTTTCGCCACTATATTGTAAACACCATCAGGGCAAAGATTTTGTCCCTGTTACTCAGTGAGTTCCCCACACCTGGAATAGTATCTGGCATTTAGCAAGTTGAACATCCCTAATCCAAAAATCCAAAACCTGAAATCCTACAAAATCCAAAATTTTTTGAGTGCTGACATTATACTCAAAGGAAAATCTCACTGGAGCATTTTGGGTTTCAGATTTTCAGATTAAGGATGCTCAACCACTATGTGTTCTACAAACATCTCAAAATCTGAAAAAATTCTAAATCCAAAACGCTTCTGGTCCCAAGCATTTCAGATAAGGGACATTCAACCTGTAATAGCATTTAACAGTAATGTAATACTTCTTATACGCTAGGTACTATTCTGGCTGCTTTGTTTAAATTAAATGATTTAGTATTCCTAATGGCCCTATGCATAGGTACTATTATATTCTTCCCTTAGTAAATGAAGACCCTAACGCACATAGAAGTTATGTGTCTAACATACTTCAGTGGACAGACCCTAAGATTACCCCTGATTAACTCCACATCTTAATCTCCTTTCCTTGAGTGTGAGTAGGACCTGTACATTGCTTCTAACCAATAAAGTATGGCAAAAGATGATGGGATGTTCCATCAGTGATCATGTTACCTAATATTGTAACTTCTGTCTGGCTATCAGACTCTACTGACTCTGTCTTTGATGAAGTAAGCTGCCATATGGAAAGGCCCACATGGCAAGAAACTGAGGGTGGACTCTGGCCAAAAGCCATGAAAGAACTGAGGTCCTCAGTCTGACAACCTGCAAAGAACCGAATCCTGCTGACAATCACACGAACTTAGAAGCACATTCCTCCTATCTTAGTCCATTTTGTGCTGCCATCGCAAAATATCTGAGACTGGGTAATTTATAATGAACAGAAATTTATTTTTCACAGTTCTGGAGTTTGGGAAGTCCAAAATCAAGGTGCCAGCAGGGTCAGTTGTCTGGTGAGGGCTGCTCTCTGCTTCCAAGATGGTACCTTGAACACTATATCTTCTGGAGGAGAAGAATGCAGTGTTCTCACATGACACAGGTTGAAAGGGCAAAAAAGGGCCCAACTCCCTCTGTCAAGCCCTTTATAAGGGCACCAAATACCATTTATGAGGGAGGAGCCCTCAAGATCTAATCAACTCTTAAAGGCCACACGTCTTAATACTATCACATTGGCAACACCCGAATTTTGGAGAGGCTACATTCATTCAAACCATGGCACCTCCCCGGTTAAGCCTCAAATGAAACCCTAGCCCTGGCCAACACCTTGCTTGCAGCATCGTGAGAGACCCTGAAGCAGAGGATTCACTTAATCTGTTCCCAGATTCCTGACCACACAAACTATGAGGTAATAAATGTGTGTTGCTTTATGTTGCTAAGTTTGTGGAAATTTGTTATACAACAATAGGTGACTAGTACAGTCATAATAAGTTTTTTTTTAAGGATTCAAACATAGGCAGTCTAGAATATACACTTTTAACCGCTATGTTATATTGCCCCTCAATAAATATTTGTGGAATGAATGAATCAATGGATAGATGAATTGATGGATAGATGGACGTAATGATACCTTATAGAGCCAAAGGCCAATATATGCTTTAAGAAGCTAAAATAACCTTGATTGCTAAACCCACCAAAGACATTGCAGGGAAAGAAAAACATCAACAACTCTCTGTCATGAACATAATTTAAAAAATCCTGAAAAATATTGGCAAAAGAAATCCAATGACTCATAAAAGTATAATACGTCATGACCAAGTTGGTTTTATTTCAGGAACATAATATTGGCTTATCAACTAAAAATCAATGAATTTAAACCACCATATTTACAAAAGGAAGGAGAAAAATCATATGATTATATCAGTGGATGCAGAATGAGTATTTGATAAAATTATACCTCCATTTGCAATTTTTCAAAACCCTCTTAACAAACTTTGAATCAGACAAAATCTATTTCCATTTGTTATTTTTTAAAAAGCCTTTTAACAAATAGGAATAGAAAAGTACACAGAAAAAACTACAGGAAATATTACACTTAATGATGAATATTGAAGGCTTCCTCTTATTTGGGGAATGGGACAAGGCTGTCCACTGTTTCCACTTTACTCACCACTGTACCAGAAGTTTTAGACAGTGTTAAAGCAAGAAAAAGGAGTGATAAGGAAACGGAGAATGAAAATTCTTATAATTTGCAAGTGACTCAATTATATATAGAGAGAAAACTCAAAAGAATCTACATAGACACTGTTAGAATTAATAAAATGATTTAGCAGGTTTTCTGGATACAAAATGCAGAATTCATTACTACCTTTACATATTTAGCAACAAGAAATTAAAAGAGGAAATTCATATTATTTATAAAAGCTTAATACACACTAAATACAGGGTTAAATCTAATGAACGATGGGCAAGGCTGCTGTTTAAAAAACTATAAACCTTACTCCACTAGAAATAACCAATTTTACTCCTACAACACCATCGCTAGTAATTCACTAGCAATTCCATTAGAGATACGAGAGAGGCCATAATCAACATAACACAATATAATAAACCATATGCTCAGTTATCCATTTTTTTAAAATATATTTTTAGCACTTCAAATGTATAGAAAACTGTGGAAAGGATGCAGGTTTTGACTTTACCTCCTTGCATTTCCTCCAGTGGCAGTGTGTATTGGTTGCCTAGGAAACTATTACAGCAGGGGATGGAACTGGCTGTGCTGTCACCCTGAGCTGGGCATAGTTTTCAGTGGTAGCTTTTTGGCTCTCAGCCCCAATGGAAGGGCACCTGCGCAGCTCCGCTTGGTACCAAAGTCATTCATTTCCAAAAAAAAAAAAAAAAAAAAAACAAAGGCTATGCATTTTGCTGTTAGCATTTTGGCAGAAGGAAAGAAGAGAAAGGGATGATAACGGCAACTGAGGAGCAAAGATTGAACAGGGGTGTTGAAGATGGGACTAAGATATGCAGGTGAGGGGACTGCAGAATAAAAAGAATGAGAAGCTGACTTAAGTAAGCTTACTGACCACTGAAAAGCACGTGTGGGGCACTTGGGCAGATGGGGGTGGGAGTGCTGCTCACAAAAGCAACCAGGTAAGCAACTCAGAAAGGGGAATTTTAGCTATTATGTTCTGGGAACTACTGTAGCTTATATCTTCTTTTCATTATTTGTTTTATATTCATTATGTCAGTTTATTCTCTCTCTCTCAGATTCACACACACACACACACACACACACACACACACAGTGTAGTTACTATCCTCATTTTAAAGACAGGTAATATGGAGTTCAGAGAGACTAAGCAGCTTGCATACGGTCAACTAACTGTTAAGCAATGAAACTGGAATTAAATCTCAATCAAAGCCCAGGAAAAGCCATATCAGGCTGCCTGTAAAGTTGGGATGTGTTTTGCAACATGGATAAAGAAAGGCAAAGGCCACTGCAGACATGAAAAGATGAAAGTCTGTATCGTGTTCAGGAAATAAGGAGTAAACTTACAGTAAGGCTGGAATACAGAAGGTGTAGGGGCACAAGAAGTTAAAACATCCAACATTAGAGGACAGATAGTGAATGATCTCGAATGCTAAACTAAGGGGCTGGTTTTCACTCTATAACTGTGCTGTCTAATACAGTTCCACTATGCATGGCAATGTGTGTAGTCTGAACTGACATGTGCTTTGGGCATAACATATTAATTGGATTTCTAAGAATCAAATGTAAAAAAATATAAAATATCTGATTAGCAACTTTATATTAATTCATGCTGACACGATAATATTTTGGATGCACTAGATTAAATAAAATCTATTATTAAAATAAATTTCTTCTGACTCCTTTAATTTATATTTAATGTGGCTTCTAAAAAATTAAAATTACATTTGTGGTTCACATTATATTTCTTTTGATTATCAATGAGATGCCATGTAAAGCATAGGGAGAGAAAGGCTGGGACTGGCTGCTGCTTGGAATTAACCTTCTTCCTTCCTTATATACACACACTCTTAGTCTCATGTTATTATAATTTTATTGTTATCGTTTTGAACCTCAAACCTCTTAAGGAACAGGCACCCAGGACTCTCATCCTGCCAGAAAAAAAAAAAAAAGTAGTACTATTGGTTCTATTGCAAACTCTGAAATAAAAATACTTTAACCAAACTCCTTTGCAAGAAATAAAGATGGATTCATTCAGCACTCAGAGAATGTTTATATCTTAAAGAAAAAAAGTATCTGTGGGGAACAATGCAATAACAATGGCTTTGTAAGAAAAACAGATTTCAGTCTTTTACCCCTCTTGAAAGAGCATTCAAGCAGGGAGCTCTCTCTCACAAGATCACAGAGCAGAGCAACCTTGCAGCAGTCACTCAGTGACTCACTCTTGTTTGCCATATTATGCTTTAGCCAGTCTGACCTTCATACTTCATATGGTACCAAGAAATTACTCACCTCATCATCAAAATGACCTCCACCATAATAAGGAGACGGTCCCTCCAAAATTGAGTGTCCTGAGCTAATTTGCAAGAGTTAGTATAAGAAGAAAAAAAAGTAAACAATAAACCTTTATCTGATTGTTGTTCAGGCTATTCCATTGCAGATGTGCTTCAACATTTGAGTGTCCAGAAATGTCTTTGGTGTACACGGATATTTTTCAAGAGCATGCTTTTTCTCCCATCCAAGTACTAACCAAGATCGACCCTGCTTAGCTTCCAAAATCATACAAGATCAGGCACGTTCAGGATGGTATGGCCAAGATCAGGCACATTCAGAGTGGTATGGCCAAAGGCATTTTTCTCTCATAGGGTGACAAACTAGGGTAGTAAGTTAGGTACATAGGGGGACACATGGTCCTAAAGATTCTTGCAAAAATGGATTTGGAAATCTCTTTATTTAATAAAAGTGGTGAGAGTTGCCAGGGACAGCCAAAGATTAGAGAGGAGCTATTAACTGGACAGTGTGGTGTTAAGCAAACAGCATTGGAATGAAACCCAAGAGACCTGGATTCCGGTTCTGCAATTAAGAATCTGTGTGACCTAAGGGAGTTACCAGCTTTTCTACCCTTTACACCTCTTTTATCAAATGAAAATCTTCTAAATTGATGGCTCTCAATCTTTATTTATCTTTCAGCACACGAGAGAGATGGGACACACCCTGCTATAGACTGAATGTCTGTGCTCCCCCTAAATTCCTATGTTGAAACCTAATCCCCAATGGGATGGTATAAAGCAGGACCTCACCAGACACTGAATCCATCTATGCCTTGATCTTGGACTTCCAACCCTCTAGAACTGTAAGGAATAAATTTCTTTTGTTTACAAGCTACTCAATGAATGAAATTCTTGTCATAGCAGCCCAATGAATTAAGACACTCCCTTAAGAAATAATCACCACTAATGTCAAAAAAAAGAAAAGAAAAGAAAAGAAATATGAGCACCTCCTATTGGCAGGCATTGGTTATGCACTATGGCAGTGATTTCTAGCTGAGGAGACACAAGCCCAGGGTATAAAAATCTCCAAGTATTTGAGAGGTCTGACTCACTCACTTTTAGAATCTTACAGACTATCTTGTATTTGAGATCTTTTCTGGTGTTATGAGAATGAAAGAAACCTCAAAGTTTCCTTCAACTAGAATTCCAGAACACCAGATGTCTTTCCCCATTTGTCTTCTTACTCTCATTTCTCCAATCAACAGTCTTGGAGACTGCTTTCTGATGGATGTTGACTTAAATAAAATCACTGAGGATACTATGCTCCCATGAAGAGAAATTAGTTAGGTTAGTTCAGTCTACAATTTCTCCAGTAGGTGCAAATGCTTTTGATCAGGCAGCCCTCTGATACGTCTCATCTTCTCTCTGAAGATGGCTTGTCCTTCAGTGGTCCTTAGAGTGTTCCCACTAGAAAGAACAGAGTAGTCCTTTTGTTCCTAGTAAATACTCAAATTTTAAAGATCCCATGCTATTTTTCAGATGCTACATACCCCCATTTCACTCTGTACTTTTAAATAGGTTCAGCTAGCACTTCTGAGTACTCTGTCCATGTAAGATTTTGGAAGAATATAAAGCCAAAATGTGAGAAGTGCTGAGAGGTACAGGTGCTAGAAGAGCGAAAAGGCAGACTGTGATCCGAGGTAATCCAAAAATTCAGTTTCACTTTAAATATCAGAAATTTTTGTTGGAATTTATATGGATCCCATGGAACTCAATCCATAGCAGGTTCTGCTGTCTAGGTTGATGACTGTGAAAAGGTCAACAGAAGCTGTAAATTTTCTTATATTGTTGACAGACTCCTCTATAAGCAAGCTGAACAAAAGTGTAATCCTTTTCAATCATGAAGTAGCCAGGCCTGAAGACTGCAAGACTCCTGAAAAAGGACATTAACCTAAGAAACCCCAGATTTGTAATATGTAAGGAGGTATCCTGGATAATTATATACATTGCAAAAGTAAAAGAGAGTTTATTTCTAGCTGGGAATATTAGATAAAACTGCATAAGAAAATATACTAAACTCTATGATGCTCTCAAGAATTAGTATTCAGGCTGGCTGGAAAGCAGGTACGATTTGGAGAGAAGGGAGAACCATGACATTTTCATAAAAAGAAATAACATCAGAAAAAAACACAATAATCAGGAAAGAGAAGCCATATAAAATGGTTTATAGACTGGTTTGTCTGGGACACAGGGGTCAGCTGAGCTGTAGTAAAGAAAATAAAGAAAAGTGATTAAGAACTGGATCTATGAAGGGTCTGAATGTCAATGGAAGAGATCAATTTTATTATATAGGCAATACGTGTTCTGATTAAGAGAATATCAATTTATCACTGAGCCAAAAAAAAAAAAAAAGCTGAGTTAGCATCTGTGCTGAGTTAATCATATATTAGGTCACAGAAAAGCATTTTTGATTTTGGAATTGGTAGAGATGTTGGAGTTCTTCCACTTCAAAAAAAAGGAGCCCTTGCTTAGTTTTAGATGGCAATGTAGACATGAGTAAAGCAAAAGACATAAAAAGGATAAAAGTTATGAAAATAAGGGGGCAGGCGAAACATGAAGGAAAAAATAATAGCTATCACTAGAAAGACTCTCATCTAGTTTCCTTTTAAGGAGCTAGCTGTTAAGTGTGAAGAAAGAAACAAGGAGCAAATTCCAGCCCCAAGCATCACAGATGTTCCCCCAGCAGCATCTGTGCCTATGCATGGTCAGTTTCTACCTCCGTAGCCCCATGCACCTCTTCAAAGGAAAACAAAATAACAAAAGTATCATTTTTAGTTACTAAACTCTCTTTCAGTTGAGTTGCTCTGTTGCCAAAAACACCCTCTTGCTCTTTTTGGAATTTTAATGTTTTATTTTTAAACCCTTTTTACTGGTAGAAGAGATAAGATTTTGCAAGCTAATTGAATACGTGCAGTATAACTAAGTTACAGTCCCCCTTGTTGAAATTTGTGGAGCTGGAAAATACTTCCTTTTTAGCTCTGCTGACAAGATGAATAAAAAGAGTCTTAGTCACTAAATGAAGCAGCTAGCAGGGAGGAAAAGCCTAGGAAAATAAATCAGAAATCCCTCACTGATTTTCTTAAATAATAAATAAATGAATTTTAAATTCACCATCCAATTGCTGAAATGTGCACTATTTAATGGAGCCATAGTTCAGAACTCAAGTCACCTGGATTACGACACTTGGTTTAGTCGTCGATTTTTGGGGGGAGATCGGGTGAGCAGACTTAGACACGTGTTTTTACCTCCCAAAACAATAAGACTTAGTAAAATGAACGAAAATTACTTCCTATTTCCTACAATAATGACAGACTTGATTTAGAATCTGAAAAATAGTCTTAAGAGATTTTGGAGGAAGCTTTCATGCAAACTCTGGAGAAATGATTTCCATGATCCTGTCTAAATATGTAGGGTTAAGAACCAAATGGATGTATCACACAAATACACACAAACATTTACATACTGTGTCTTAGTTCTATAAATCTGAAGACAGAAAAGGACCTCCAATTTGTTTACACAGGTTCCCTTGTTTTAATTTAACAGAGAGATAGAATCTGGAGATAACTGTATTTACAGATTGGTATTTTATCAGCTCTACTAATTCATGGAAGAGGGCAGATAAATGGAAGCTTGACAGGCTATAGAGAAGCTATCTCCATGAACTACAGGCTCATTCAGTGATTCTAAAATTTTAAAGTTAGCCTTGATAGGAACTTTTTTTTTTCCTGGAGACCAAACTCATTGTAGATTATGATTACGGAATGCTCTTTAAAATCCAAATGTATTTTAAAAGGAACTAGTGGCTTATTGAATATCCACTTATTGGTGGTTGCAAACACAGATGAACTCCATGTTCTGTTAGGAAAAACTGGGAGACCAAGAATTTCCAAAAGCAGTGCCAGGTTTCCAGTTGGCTGGTGTCAGGCTGACATTGAGCTTACTTCAGCAGCAGTGATTGAGAAATCACACCAGAGAAACAAAATGAGGAAAAAATAATGAATGACTTCAAAGAGGTGACAGAAAAAAAAAATTACCTTGTGAAAACAAACTCTAAAAACTAGAACCACCACATATAAAACTATATTGTCTCTTAAATATAAATGATGCCATCTGCCAAGATCCGAAACTTGAGTGACAGAGACATTTTAAAACAAAGACTCAGGAAAAAAAAATTCTTATTTAGTTTCTTTTATATAGCAGTTTTTTTAGTATAGTGATAGAGGAGGGGAAAAGGTATTTCGTAAAAGCTATGCAGCTTGCAAATAAGACTACTTGGGGATAAGGTTACCTTATTGGGGGGAATAAGTAAGAATCTGCATATAATGAATGAGAAGAGGTATGTAAGAGAGAGATTGAGAAATATACCGAGATGATGCTTCTCAAACTTGATTGCGCATTTGAATTACCTAGGCATCTGGTTAAAATGAAGATTTTAATTCACCAGGTCTGGGACTGGGCTGACACTGCATTTCTAACAAGCTTCTGCATGGTCTCAACGCTCAGAGTCCTCCCACCACACTTTATTAAAAACAAGGAACAACTAAAGCAATTGGAACAGTCAGCCACATTAACCCCAATAATAGCTCCACTGTAGAGATAGATATATCAGGAAACCAGACTTAGAAGCCATAAACATTATCAAGTTGATTTCCTCTTATTCCATGGCATTCTATACTTACTGCCTTCTGATTATAATTTGATTTCTTAGGCAGGATTTCCTCTAGAGCAAATTATGCTGGTTACTCAACACATTTCCTGCAGGCAAGAGGATGGCATGGAAAAAACCTGGGCTTTGAATCAGGGAGACTAGGATCCGTTAGGTAGGTTGATGATGATGACGAGAAGGGGGGAAGGTGAGAAGGAGGAAGAGGACAATGGTGATAACGACAACAGGTATTTTACAGTATGCTTACTATGAAGATCCTGTGCTTGGTGCTTTACACATACAAGATCAATCTTATGAGTTGATGCTGTCACCCCTGTATTACAAATGAGAAAGCCTAAGGTTTTAGAGCCAGTAGGGTGTGCATGAGACTGAGACCCATCACCGTCTGGCTCCACATCTGTTTTCTTTGCCAACATATACATCCCAGCAGGTGAAGAGCCTTTCATTATAATTGTCACTACAGCAGGCACTCAGTAAATGGTAATTATGTGTTCTAATTATTATATAGGGCTGATATATGAGTTTGTACTTGAGTTCCTCGTGCATTTGGTTCACATGAGTCAGACTTCGTGAGCCTCCTCAACTCAGATAATACTGATTTCTTGAATCTGTGAAGCCAAGGACTACACTCTTGATCATGGTAAAGCTACCCCAGGGAGACTACCTGAGCAATTATTTTTAAAATTGAACCCAGAAAAGTATTTAATAAAACATTTCTTAGACATTTAAACCAAAAAATTATTTTTTTCTATCTATCAGCCTTTCTCAAAATGTTTTTACATAAATCTATGTACTTGAGTTTGGCTAGGTGTTTTCTTTATGAAGAGAATTTAAGTCTTTTCCTCTTTTTAATTCAATAATTTCTAAGGTAATAATCCTATTTCTACTGCATAAAGCTGGCATGAAAGTGAATGTGATGAAAAGCATATACTGCCTGTGGCATTAAGCACACAGGTTTCAGTGCATGTTGGAAACGGTCAAACATATACTGCAACTTAGCAAAGGTATCATTTCATGAATGTCCATGTCAATAGCCTTTTATGTCATGTCTCTCAAGGATATTGTGTGCCCAAACCAGATATTTGCAAATCAAAAACTAGGAGTGACCAAATGGTTCCTCCCACTTGCCTACTACAGAGACAGGCTATAGGAATGGTCAGTCATAAAGGGTTAAGCAGAGAGGCAAGATCCAGTTTTGAGTAAATGGAACAGAATATAGAGACACCAGCTGAGAATGAGATTCAGTGTTGATGGTATTTTCCCCTTAGCCATGTAATACAAAATCGCAGTGACTTTAATCTAATTCTTGCACTGAGAAAGCAGGAGCGTGTCCTGCCAGTGTTTAGTCCAGCCCAGGAAAACAGAGGTCAATGTTTTTCTGTCATTATTCAAATCAAATTTCATCTTTTTCATCTTAGCATTTTCTAAGAGGTCCTCTTCTTAAATTTCCATTTGTACAGAACACAGCTATTTGAATTATTTTGATGATTTTTTATTTAATATGCACATTCTCACACTCTAGAGAAATAAGAAACTTTTCAATCAGAAGTGCCTTGCCTTTACTCACGCAAAACAAAACAAAACAAAACAAAACAAAACAAAACAAAAACCTTACAGTGACACAGTAAGGGGCAAAGAAGGGCAAAGAGTGCTGCATGGGACTGACTAATGGGTGCCACAGGGTTCACAGGCCTTGACCTACCCTAAAATAGTGCAGGGGGCAGAGCCATGGTGGAAAGACTCATGACTTCCATCAACATCACCTTAAGCCTTCTAACAGCAGGACAAGAACACGTGTCTCTGACGATGAACTGAACTAATAAATAGCAGCTGAAGCTAACCAATGACAAGCTTATACACAAACCGAAGTCTTAAGACCCTGAGGGTGCTTCCTGGTATTATCTGACACACCTGTTCAAGTCTACCTATTTCACTTCCTCCTTCTTGTTCCTTTTATAGCCACATTCTTGCATTCTTCTTTCTCAATCTACATGATTTAGTTCAGTGAAGGACCAGCTGATATTCACATCCTTGTGCTCTCAAAGTCAAAGTACATATATTCTTAGTGGATGTCATCAGGGATGAAGAAAAAGAAAAGTTGTGTAAAGCAGTGAAATTTACTGGGGCAGTGAGTCTGGAAAGGGGCATATTTATCCATACAGATTCTCCAAAAAAAAGATTCTTCATCACATACTTTTAATGAGGGGCCAGAATTTTTTTTTTTTTTTGACCAGAATTTTACTCCCCTCTGGAAGATCTTATTTTGTAGTCTTTTAAAAATACTCAATGACTGTCATTGCTGATTACACAAACAGATTTATATGAGGACATTTGAAAAAATGGAGACATCTAGGCTCCATGTTGCATCTTTAGAATCAGAATCTAAAGAGTTTGGGGAACGGCATCTGTTTGTGGAAAAGGCATGGTAGGTGATTCTGGAAACCAACTAGGACACAGAACTATTGGTATGTTTTTCTTCATGACTTCCTTGCTCTAAGCTGATCATAACACTATCTAAAGTTTGGTCTTAAAGGAAGACTCACATAAAAGTTTGAAAAGTAGCCACAGTGGGTATCAAAGAAAATTTGGTTTTCCTGGAAAAGTCATACACATTTATGGATACATAAAAAACTTGAATATTTTTGTATAGCTCCAGGTCTTAAATATCTAGTCTGCCTTTCAGTCACATGCCAATGAAGGTCTACATGTCCAAAATTTGAATCCACTTTACAATTTTATAACCCTTATACTGAATAATTTTCATTCTGGTGTTTTTTTTTTTTAAAATTAACCCTTGATATATAAACAGAAAAGTGAACATATGAATTTATGAACCTGTTAAAATAGATTTAATATTTACACTTTTTAAAAAATTAAAAAAAAAAATTAGAGATGGGATCTTGCTATGTTGCCCAGTCTGGTCTCAAACTCTTGGCCTCAAGCAATCTCCCTGACTCAGCCTCCCAAGTAGCTGAAATTTTTAACTGATGCTTTGTTTTTAGAAAATAAATCTAGCTTACAAGAAAATTTACTGGGCAAAACTAGAGATCAAGTGTAATGCAGTTTAAATGGATTGATTAGAATTAATGAAAACAAATAAAAATAAGTTTTGGAGGTGACTGTTATCACTAAAGATTCACCACAGTGTTTCTTCTTACACTTGTGTGCAGAGAATGACTTACATCAGAGATTCTGCCTCAATAAGAACCAATAGAGCCCAAAACATAGTAATTTGGCATTTCAGAAATAACTAGATGATCATTATCATGCGTGAAATGGATGGTTATTATAGATAACCCTTAACTAATTCTGAGATCCTAAGGAAAAAGCCTCTTAAATTTCTCACCATGGAACTGAGCCCTCTTAATAATTTCCTTAACAAGCTTTCAAATACATTTTGCTAGTAATTTAATATGTGACCCAGGCCATGACTCAGAGGCTGGAGCAATTATGGGTCACTATTTTACTAACTTCAGTTGGGTAGGGTTTTCTTTTGTATGTGTGCCAATTAAGTTACACTTGATCAAGAACTAAAATAAAGCAAAACAACTATTACCAATGCTAAGTGGGTATAATCATAGTGCCTATACTGTTAAACAAGGTTTAATGAGATAATATAGGGAAAGTACTTACAGCCATTCATGTCATGTAGAAAGGGCTAAATAAATACTAATGAGGATGGTGGTTATGCTGGTCATGGCCATGTACCTATGGAGATTAGAATGTTGTATTGGGAGTCCTTTGTCTTTGATATGACATGATATACCAAAAAATTGTCTACATACTTCCAGCAATAAAACATCCCAGAATTGTGTGTGTGCGTATTTTTTTTTTTTTTTTTTGAGACACCCTGTTACTCTGGCTAGGGTGCAGTGGTGTCATCAGAGCTCAAACTCTTGGGCTCAAGGCATCCTCCTGCTTCAACCTCCTGAGTAATTGGGACTACAGGCATGCACCACCATGCCCAGCTAATTTTTTTTTTAATTTTTTTGTACAGATGGGATCTTACTTTTGCTCTGGCTGGTCTCAAACTTCTGAACTCAAGTGATCCTCCAGCCTCAGCCTCGCAAAGTGCTAGGATTACAGGCATGAGCCACCGTGCCTGGCCTATATATTATTTTAAAAGAACATTCCTCTTTATAGGTGCAAAGGATGCTAATAATTGTTGTTAAGTATTCCATAGCTTCACACAATTTCCTTCAGACAATATTTTTAATAAGCTATAACCTTCTCTTCACTAGTTTCTTAGAGGGAAATGTGCATGGGGTGGTATTAGACCATGGTATTAATGACATAACAGATAGATTTGCCCAGAGAAAAATCGCACCTTTATGGCCACAGCTTATCTTGAAATGTGGCACTGTCTCCAAAATAAGAGGACCAGGTGAGAGTATGTGAATGGCTCAACCACCTACTGCTAAAAGAAACAATTTTAAGTGTGCAGAGGCTCAGCAGAATCCATCTCTAAATATGAACAATGATACCTGTAAAGCCAAAAGTGCTACAATTCAGTACAATACATTAATAATTATCTACTCTGCAGGGAATTTTATAGCTCAGAAATGATCTCTTATCCATTTCTTTATTTTACCTTCTCACTAGCCTATAATATTGACAAGACAGCATTCACTATCCCCAACTGACAGATGAGTAAACTGAATAACAGAGGATTTAATTTTTTTTTTTTTATTTTTCCTGGGATAACTAAGTTAACAAGAGGCAGAGCTAGAGCTTAAAAACAGAAATTCTCATTCTAGTCCAATGTTCTCCTTATATCAGTTGATTTCACTTAAAATGACTAGTACTGAACATTTTACCCTATATGTTGGAGGCTGATGTTATTTGATAACTTTGTTTATAGAATTGGAAAGCCTAGGTGTATAAGTACACCTGTGCGAGGTCATAAACACAGAAGGCAGGCAGAATTGAAATCAGGTTTCTGCTTCACAGGCTTGATGCATAATGTAACGGTGAATTCTTACATCTCAAGTATCAGCAGGTGTATTCATGGATTCTTTGACACCTCCTATAGCTGGTGCTTCTACAGGTCAAATTTGTAAAAACAAACGGTGTTTTAAACATCTTATTTGTAAGTGTCAACCATCTAATTAGTTTAAAAAAAAAAAACTACCATAATTCTCAACTAAAATCTTCCCTTGTCCTGAGTTGTAATGTTTCCCTCAGGATATCCCAGCAGCTCCTAAGCACCTTTCTAAAGACTTAAAAACACCCTCGTCACTCAGTAGGGAGAAGCAGGATTCTGAAAAGTAGGATTTCCTCTATCTCTTGGAAATTCTGGACTAGCTCTCTGACCCAGAGTTTAATACCACCCATACATACCTGCATTTAAGAATTAGTTCCATAAATTATTTTGTTCATGGAAAGTAAAGCTCTTTTCTTATCTGGTCCTTTGATGTGTTTGCTTCCCCTTTTTTACACACTGCCTCGTAGTTTATGCCATTCACCTTTCTTCTCTCAAGTTCTAGGTGAGTAGTGTGATTATTCCCAGGAGGGAATCCTCACCCCTAATGCTAACGCATAGCCAGTCATGGCAGCAGAAATCAAGTACTCCCTTTCTTTTCTGCTATTTTGTTGGCAAGATTTGTGCACAGCAGTTTCTTTTTCACTTTCTTAAAACATCATATATGGCCTATTTTTCTTTTTAAATAAATCAGGTTTTAATAAAATTAAAGTCAGAGTTCCTTTGTGTATATGACTATTAATGATAACTATAGTTCCTTTATGTATTTCCAAATGATGGGCCAAGTAACCCAAGCTAGCTTGCTGGCCTTTCAGAACAAGGGGACCCACTGTAGCTCTAGTTTGCCTTTCCTTCAGAGGAAGCAAAGCATCTTAGTGATGAGGGCTGATAAAAGTGGCTGAAGAGGTCTAACCATAAACCCTTTTAATTCTAATGATATTTTAACTAAACTTTTAATTAAAAAATTAGAATATATATTATTTTCACTAGAGAAGAATTTGACTTTAAAAGGATTTTATTTGGAGGAAAAAATAGGCTTAGAATAATGGCTTAAATACTAATTCCAAATGAATCCTTTAGTCTTTTTAAAAACAAAACATCCCTATTTTTCAAAGGCTATAAATAAAATATCCTGGCTGCCTTCCAATGCCAAATGAAATTTTAGGCAATATCCATGTAAATTTACAGTCACTTCAACAGATCTAAATTAAACTTCTAAAATCTAAGTCACACCTCCACACACAGGAAAAACCTGCAAAATCCTTCAATGAATAATCCTTTATTTATAAAACAAAGATGGAGGTTTTGAAATAAAAGCAAACTTGATTCTCAAAGCTGGTCCTAAACAATATATGTAAAAATTGTATATTTTAACGCATAGCATTATGATAACACATTTGGAGTCCCACATTTTTAGTGAACAAACGTCTATAAAATATTTCAAAACAGCTAACTTAGGCTGCAAAGTCCAAAGTAAATCTTAGCTCTTCCATGCAGTAACCTTTAATGCCTTCAATTGATTATCCTGTTCTGGGTTTACTTAATCCTCTGCTTATAACTTGTAAAATGACAGTTCACACTCCTCCTTTTCTCTTCTCATTCTATTAGACTATAAGCTCTCTGAAAGCAGTTGTCATAGCTTGTTTACTTAGTCTCCAGAATGATGGTTTTCAGTTTCTCCTTTGCCAGTTGTGGCAGACTTTATTTTCCAAAGACAGTTGCACCAATATATATTCCAGACCATCTAGTTTTATTGCATGTGGCACTGATGTTCCTTCAGAAAATGTCAGCCCTTGCCACTTGAGAGATGTGTCCATGTCTACCTCTATTCCTCACCCACCTGTAACCTTGGTGGACACTTGCAATTGCCTCAATCAGTAGAATATGGCTAAAGTCACAGTGTGTGACTTCTGGGGCTACATCATAAAAGGTATAAAAAGCATAAAAGCCTTGGTCTCTTGGATTGCTCTCTCTGTATAAGAGGCCTCCATGGAGGGAAATGAGATATGATTTTCCACATGAGTGACCTTGGAAATGTATCTTCCATCCTCAGTCGAGCCTTCAAATAATCCCATGACCCCCTCAGTTGAGCACTTTACAAATCCCTAACCCAAAGAAACCATGAGAAATAATAAATTCTTATTGCTGTGTTAAGCCACTAAGTTTTGGGATAATTTATTATGAAGCAATAAAAGACAACAAATATAGCAATATAACTCTTTTAAAAATAAAGTCCAGGAGTCCTTAATATATAAAATAAATTTGTTGAATACCATTGAAAACTCAGCATTTAGCAAAGTTCCTTACAAATAGCATGGGTTACATTTTCTTTCCAAATGTTATAGTTCAAGAGTTTTAAAAGTATTTCATTTTGTAGTCATTTAAGTAACTCATTTTCACATAGAAGGCTGGGCTTAGAAAATACCTCTCTTAGCGCTACTATGTATCAGAGGAGAAATTACATAGGTAAATTTTTTCCTCATTAGCACTGTAGTGGAAGAATATGAAAGGGGAAAAAGAACCCTAATGACCATGGGGTATGACCACTAACATCTATTTCCCACATAAAGCACAACATATAAGGCTTCCTGTTTTATTCTTGCCAATAGTAGTTTCTGAAAGGTGGAAACAGGTTTTCATCCGTAAAGTAACCATAGAGGACTTTATAGATGAAAATCAATAAGAGTTCCTTTACTTGAAAGTCCATCATCAACAGCGAGTTGGCTGGTAGAGGGGCTTTACCAAAAGGTTTCAGAGAACGGTGCACAATCTCCTCAGTTGCTGTTCCGTATCTTCTTGTCTAAGTCATCATTAATGAGAGAGAGATATTACCAACAGAAGACAGGAAGGCTAAAACAGAAGCTGCTTCCCCTCAGTGGGAAGTCAAGCAAGGTTAAACCGATCAATAATACTTCCTTGGTCATGGACCGTTATAATAGAATGTACTTTAACCCAAAGGGTTTAGGTCCCTTCAACAAGCTCCAGAAAAAGACTGTTATAACCTAAAAATCTGCTTGCCTACTTGCCATGAATGAAAGATCTCTCTCTCATTTCTCACTTCCCCCTCCTACTGCCACGTGTATCCATGTCCATTATACCGCTTGCTAAGTGCCCCTCTAAAAGACAGCAGGCTAATGCAAATCAGCAACTATTTATATAGTTTCTGCCATTTCTAGACACTCTACTATATCCTGGGGCACCAAAATTATTAAAACAGTCTCTTTCCTTAACAACCATTTATGGAGAGTGTACCATGTGCTAAGTGCAAGGGGCAAATGGTGAATCAGAATAAGGGCTCCTGACTCTAAGGAGAGGAGAGCCTAACAGCAGAGACAAATGTGCCCACAGAAATTTCCATGGATAACGCCATATAGTGCAGTGATAGAGCTACACACACGGTGCAGTGGGAGTCTGGGAATTATCTCCCAGCTGGCCAGAGATGGAGATCAGAAAGAGTCAAGTAAATTTACCTAGGAGAGAAAGACATCTATACATATATATCTAAAATTTATAGTGAGAAGCAGAATTAAAGACACACGTACAAGATATGGGACTTGACCCGAGGTGAGGTGGGACAGGAAATGTAAACAGAAGAGACTACAGATGACACCTGAGTTGTGTTTTAAAGTACAAATAGTAGTTAAAAAGGCAGAAAAGGCAGAGGAAAGGGAGTGGGGCATAGAGAAGGCATTCCGGTGTGTGGGGGGCACAGAGACATAAAAATGATGCAGCACCTTTTAGTACAGAATATCATGAGAAGTTTAGGGCTTACAGCTCTGAAGAGTGATTTATTCTGTTTACAAATAGCCTTTCATGGGCAGATGACTATAGCACGGACAGTCTTTGAGTGTGAAATGTAAGCTGATTTTCTATCTTGAACCTCATACATTTTTCTCCCTGAGCATGGGCAGCATATACAATTGTTTGACTCAGAACAGGGACATTACAAACTGCTTCCCTCAAAAAATAAAAAAAGAAGAAGAAACAGAATCAAGATTTCTCTGGCAGTATTTTCATCAACCATTCTGGTTCACCTACATTCTCTTACTAGAATCCTCTCTTTCCTTTACAATGATCTTTGCCACCAACACAGTAGCAAAGCTCTAAAATAAAACTCCTGAGGTGTGCAGTGTGTGGCTTCTGCTTAATAAGCTGAATTCTGTCATGGGGAGAAAAAATGTTATTGTCATAGTGAATACAGGACTTTAAAAATGTGCAGGTTTAGCAGGAGCTGTCTATATAAAGAAGCTCTAACATTAGCAGTGCTGTAACTCAGGTTTTTCCCACTCTTCCTACAGAAATAATCTGCAATTCTCCACAGTGAAAACACGAGTGTCAAGAACATCCCATTCACAGCACGAATGTGATGGTGGCATCCACACTGGCATACACTACTACCATCGGGAATATTTGCAAAGACGAAACCCAGCAAAGACTGGTCACCCACATTAGAAATCTTAGGCAATTTTTTTCAATATCTTAGAAATAATTAAATAACCTTTAAAAACAAATTCAGGGCCCAGCTTTATTTTTCCAACTTCCACCAGATAATTTTTTCAGAAAGAAAAAAATTCAGAAATAGGAGGGTTTGTTAAGCAGGCTGTGTTATCAGGATGGTGATATCTTCACTGGGCCTATTAGCTTTCCCTTCAAAAAGGGGAAAAAGCAACAAAGCTTTTCTCTGATTAATATTTCAACACTGATTTAATTTTGGTCCCTGGGAAAAGAAGCATGGTGTGGAGGAGAAAGAACCGTAGAATACAGAGGACATTTCTATTAAGAACCTACAGGATAATCTTGGACGACTCACTATATACGTGATTCTAGTTTCTCTTATGCAGAGTCTGAAAAATCATCCTTTAGGGATGTTCAAAGGAGTTTTAAAAAACAGTACAAGTCACTTCACATTTCCAGAGGGTCCTTAAAGAATATAAACAAAGCTAAAAGATTGAGGGATTCTTGAATTTATTACATGTCTCTAAAATATAGATGAGAACAATAGTAGTAATAATGAAAGCTATCCTTGACTGAGGCCTTACTATGTACCAGGCACCATGCTAAGTACTCTATATATGTATTGCTTGATTTCATGATTAAACAATCCCATGTGGTATGAGTCAATATATGGATGAGAAAGTTAAGGATTAGTCATTGCACAAATCTGCAAAAATCATACGGCTAATAAAGGGGGGAGTTAGACCTCAAATTCATGTCTGACTCTGAAGACTGCTATGCCACTCCTATGCCCAGACATCTGCTAATCATGCTCAGATGGAGGGTCCCTTCAAACTTTCAGCAACTGAGCCTACACAGTACAAGCGGAAAGACACTTCATCTGTTTTTTGATACCTCTAATCAAAACAGACAAGTGATACTGGCTTGTTCATTTCCTGCCACCTAAAGGTTTTCAGTTCTCTTGAAACACATGATATATCATCCCTTCTGTATGCCACTTAGCCCAGCTCCTTTAAGAGTTTGCATATTATAAAGTCCTGGAAACAAAGCAGCTTTGATAAGATTCGTACATTTATTAGTAACTATCTGAAAGCAATGTGTAAGAGAGAAAAACTGCACAACATAGGGCATAAATTGGGACATCCATCCAACTGGAAACACGATGTTAAACAGACACTTCTGACTTCAAGTCTCTAGTGATTTTTACACTTGCTATACTGTATTGTTCAGCTTTAATTATGTATGCCAAAATAACACTACAATCTGAATTTATAGATAAGAAATATAGAATAGAGTGAGAGGTATTTAACATCTCATCCAAGTTTTTAGAGGTAGAACCCATCCCTCTCACCCCCTCCAAGACCAATATTCGCCTGGTGTCTCTTATACTCAATGTTTCTTCATCACCTACGTTAGTGAATTGAGATGTTTGTGCCTTTAATCGCCTTGTCATTAAGTCAGTCTCTCTTGGGGACGGTAGATGGAGAAGTGGCCGAGGACATGTGAGTCTGACTTCCTGAATTCACATCACTGATCCAGCTCCACTTGTGGAAACTTCTGCACTTCTACCATATGAATGATAATAACACCTCCCAGGATTAACTCAAATAATGAACTCAGCACAGTGGCTGGCACAGAAATGTTCAAAAATGATTTATGGTTATTATTATATGAGCCCAAGGTTTATCCTTTCCCTCCTTAATGCTATGGTATTTATGTTCCTTAAAGTTATAATTATATGACTGCATCTTGCCCTTGCCTTTTCAATAGAAAGTAAGCTCATTTAGGGCAGGAACTGTGCATTATAAATGATCTATCCAAGTTAGTGGTCCTCTGTATTTCCCAGTGCACCACTGAAAATCTCTGGAGAGAACGTGCATCCAGCTTAAAGACACATACACATGCACACACACATACATGCATGCACAAAGAATGTGAACTCAAAAGAAGCCATTTATTATTTTCTCTGTATAAAATACTAGAAATCCTTATTTAGGATTTTAGAAAATAGAATTTGTGTCTTAGCAAACATCCTTGCTTTCACAATCGGGTAAGAGATGCTAACAGGATGGTTTTAAACTCTCACCTTGACAATAGGTCAGTGGGCATAGCCTTCCACTCAAACCCACAAACACACACACACTTCCAGGTCTAGAGGAGAAAGCACCATAAGCAGGACCAAGATGTGCTCCTTCAGGCAGGTAAGTTACTCCTCTAAGTCTGTGATTCCTTACCGATAAAGGGGAGGCGATACGGTGCTTTCCTCAGCGTCCGTGGACGCTGTAGATAATACTGCGAAGTACTGGGCACCAGACCTGGCTTATGATAAGAGATTATTAACATCATCTCACCGCAGGGTCAAGTATAATGCTGCTAAGTGAGCTGTTTTATGCCCTTCTAGCTTTCCACTTCACCTGCTATCAATGAGTAGATTTTTCACTAGCCCAAAATGATATCATATAGGAGAAAAAATGAATAAAGAGCTCAGAAGCCCCTACCCAAATCAAAGAAATTCAAATGTTGTGAGAGACTAGTCACAATGAAAAACGGATGCAGTATGCTTCGCTCAGTTTTTTATGCTGATGGGATCTGTCAGAACAAGTGGCAAACTTGGAGGTAAGTGCAACAGACCAAGTTAGAGCAAGAAATGAGGCCAAGATCGGGTTCTCACTAGACTTCCCTGGGGCTTCACTACAGGCCAGTACCTAAGACTCAAGATAAGTATCACCCGCTAAGACAGACAATCTGTTTAAAAGCTTTAAAAGGAGAGTTTTTATTTCTTTGGTGAATACACATCATTGTGTGGGATCCCTGGTGTGCTTGTTTTATGTTTCTAGGCAGGATTGTTTCTTGATGAAGAAGGTAAGAGTAAAATTCCAAGGCACTCACCTGGAGATTTTTATTGCCAATAGGTCACCTTAAGGTGTAGGGGAAATTAATTAAACTCTTTGAAAAGTCAGTTTTATTTTGGAAGATTATACATTTAGTTGGTTGCCATGTCAATATTCCACAGAAGGGCTATTAACAGAGAAGAACATGACTGCACATGCAGGTTTGGGGCAGCAGGGTGTGTAGGGGAGGTGGGGGTGCACAGTGAACCTGGTGCGTGGACTAAAGTGGCCTTTGGTGTGCATTTTTAAATAACTTTCTCATTATAACGTTCTATGTTTATTAAATTTTAAAACAAGATTTGGAATGACTTTCTCTTAAATTACTTGTTTTCTCCCAAAACTTTTTTGACTTTTATCTTCTGATAAGATACGCCGGATTTGGCCAGCGTATCTTTGTATCTCCTATTATACCACTGAGAATCCCAGGAGAGAATGTGTACCTAGTTCAAGAAATATAGTTTAAGTGATTATAAAGTTTTCTAAAAATATATTTTTCCATTTTAGACCCAGAAACACAGGTAAACAAGTTCAGCTGGAAGTCCATAAAATGAACAAAAAAATTTCATTGAAAATCAATGAAAAACCATCACACTTTCACTACAAGTGGCATTACCAGTTTTTCTCTAGGGCAAGTACTGACTAGCTGGTCAATCAACAAATACCATCTTACCGCCAAGTAGTTTATTCATAAGGTCAAGTTTCATAAACATATCAAGAGTTCTGGGAACTGAGGTGTTCGAGGTATGTTTTCTTTGTTAGGGAGAACACTGTAGATTGTCTACTATTTCCCAAAGCCTGCCACCACCCAAGCTTCTCCCTTGTTAAAAAAAACCCACTTGTATTCAGATATTCATTCTTCCTCAACATAATCCAGGGTTAGATACCCAACTTCAGTTCCCAGGGTATGTATGTACTCATTAGCCTTAGATAATCAGTGTGTTGACAGTCCTCTGGTGACTCCTCTTGACCTGTAGGTGGAAAGGTATTCTAAATTGTCTTGGTGGTAGGGAAAAGATGCTCTTTCTACCTGTTTCATGAACTGGGAAGCATGTGGCCTCTATGGTCATTGGCACTCATCTGCGACCCTGAGAATAACCAGACTCAGGATGCTGCCAATGCTGAGAGAGGCAGAGTGGTGAGTGGAAGCAACCTGAATCCTCAGCAACATCATCGAGCTGCTGATTGCACCAAGCTTTGAAGCCCATCTTATGTCTGCAAAATAAATTTGTCATTGAATAAGAAAATATGAGTGAGGAGCTTTCACTGTTACTTTCAGTCAAAAGCATCCCATTGTTTCACTGGAGAAAGAGATT
>CAUYRT010060023.1:0-31691 GCA_963574885.1 Lepilemur ruficaudatus
TTAATAATCCACTCATGAATTGACGGGCACTTGGGTTGTTTCCATGACCTAGCAATAGTGAATTGTGCTGCCATAAACATTCGGGTGCACATGTCTTTATTATATACTTGCCATCAAATTGGTACTGACTGATTAACACTACGGTGCTCAAATGGTGGCGGTGTTCACTAGGGATTTGGGAGTTGGGAGGGTAGACCTATATCTGACGGATGTGGTGAGCACTGTGGAGGGAAGGGGCATGCTCGAAATGTAGTTGGGGATGGGAATTAGGGGTCTCAATAGGGGAAAGGAAATCCTCTAAAACTGATTTGTGTGAATAGCTGTACAACTTGGTAAATTTACTAATAATCATTTAATTGTATACTTAAAAAATAAATCTATTTGTGGTTATATCTGGTGCTCTGATAGTCTCTCTGCTGGGAGAGCCTCCTTTCTGGAGAGTGGAAGCTGTGATATATTAATAGCAATATAAAGTCTGGGAACAGGTAACCTTCATAAGGTATTTAACAGGGTCTTTAATACAGGGGACCAAGAACCAAAGACTCAGTTTCTGCTCTGACAATCTCCTATTGCATTAGCCACTTCTGAGTTAGAAACTTTTTCCAAATATAGTGAGTATCTAGCGAGGGTAGCAAAAACAACAGAAAGAATTTAAAACAGCCCTAATTTATTGATGAACACTCTTTTCTCCTTCCACACTTCCTTTCACAGGAAAAGTTTTGAAAGATAGCTACAAAGGACAATATTTTATTAATCCTTGTATCAGTGTCATTCACTCGCCGTAACTTTATTTCTATACAATAAATAATTTCTCCTGTAATTATAGACCCAGGTTTCTCCTCAAATAATCTACATCCACGGTAATGCCTAATCAGCAGTGATGAAATTGGCATATGGAAAGCACCTCTTGAATTACAGCAACGTAGACATCCCCGTCTCATCGCTGACCGTGGAGCATGTCCTGTATACCGTGCTACATATTTAAATGAGTAGCTCATTTAATACTTGTAACAAAATTATGAAGCATGTACTGTTTTAGTCCCGTTTTACAAATAAGGAAATTGAAGTTTAGAGAGCTTAAGTAATAGTGATAGGGCCAGGATAATCCCAGATTCTGTCTGACCTCAAAATCTATGTGCTTAAGTCTTAACTGTTAATTGTAGTGCTTTTGTATCATATCATAATACATTGAAACTATCCAGATGAGTTTATCTTTTAGTATCTTATGCCTTTACTGAAATCATATAATTATGCTAGGTGTGTGTATATTCATATACACACAAATATATCCTATATGGTAACAGGCAATCTCTATAAATAGGCAAAATGAAACAGATTGGAAGAAATCTATCAATACTGTATAATCCACTATTATGTAGGGGGAAATGCCAGTGTTCTTTGTTGCTTGTCAGAATTGTTATAAATGCTGCATTCTGTTTTTTAAGACCTAGGATATAATAGCATTCTTTACCACTTTCAAACAGTCTTGGTCCCAGGGCATGAATACATCCTCACTTTGCTGCTCCTGGGCTTTAATCATTAATATCTTGTCCTTCTTAACTGCACAATGTTTATTGAGGGTCTGTTGTGTTCTGGGCATTATGCTCAGCGCTGAGAACCTATGGATGAATAAAATATTGCTCTATCTTCAGAGATATTACAGACAAAAAGTGAAAAATGACGGACACACAGACATGTAGTATTCAGTGGAACTAAGAGCTAAGTAGTATATAATTTTATGCGATAGGGTATCTTCTTCATTCCATACTCTTCCAAAAATTAGGGAGGAAGATGAAAAAGAAGAGGCAGGAGAGAAGGAGCAGGAGAGGAGGAGAAGGGAGAAGAAGGAGGAGAAATAAGAAGAGAAAAAAGATGAAATCACGAAGCAAAGCACTTGCTCAAATTCAAATCATCCTCTAAAGAGCAGGTCAAGTTTCTCCATCGCAATATTTCTCTGACATCCGAAACTGAAAGAAAAATTTCCCTTTCCTGAATTTCCATAGTTTTTATTTTGTTGTTTAGCATCTATTATTTCTGCATATGACTTAATTTTTCTGTTAGATTGTATAACACATGTTATATATTTTATTGATTTCCTAGAGATAGAGCACGGCTACACTAACCTAATATTTGTAGGTGCCCTTTGTATATATTATGATTAATGAAATACAATTACAGATTAAATACAAGAATGGAATGTCTTACATCATTATGTGTCAAATCCTAATGTTCCTCAAGCTCCTTCTTCTCTGACTATTGTTAGCAACGTGTCTGTACCGTTTTTAAGTCATTCTATATTTTGCCTTATATTATAATCATCTTTATACTATATGGGATACAGTATATTTGCACATAATGTCGATTATACAGTATTTTTAGTTAAGTCTACATTCTTATTTGTTTGTTTGTTTATTTTTAACCTCCTATAATATATTCAACTGTTGCCAAGATGCATGCTTCCAGTAAATTGAGTGAGGAACGTTTTCCTTTCCCTAGAATGGTGATGCTAATTAAAACCATAGCTTTTCCTTGATGGTTTTTAAATCATGTTTATGTTTATTTTTAGATTTTTCCTAATGAATAGAGCATAGAAAATCATTTGCAGATTGGCAAGTAACAATAATGGTTTCAAGCAATCTATTTAGTACTTGCTACATATTTTTATCATTTTCTATGTACACTCACATACTATTTTACAGACAATTATTTAGAACAAACAGAATAAACTAATTTCAATTTCCCTTCTAACTAGAAACAACTGCTAATAATATGGAAATGTGATGAACACAAAGAAAGAATCTTTCATAGGGACTATTTCCATTATGTTCACATAATATTTTTTAAAAATTACTACATTTCAGAGTTCTTCGCTAATGGAGGAAACAAATCATCATAATTTCATGTAATCGTGTTGTTTCTCTAAATAGTTGGTGACTTTGACAGGTCATTTTTAATCCAGCTAGCTGTTTACATTATATTAATGTGAAAAATCCAAACTACAAATTTGCAAGCTCTTGGTGCTGAAATAATGTCTGTCTTTAAATAGCTTACTTCTTGATCCACCAGCAAAACAATTTTAATCAGTTTATTGCCTACATCAATGTTCATTAACAGCAGGACGGAGTCGATTTTAGCAAGTACAGTGAACTTTTTGTCAGCCTGTTTTCTGCATTGGTTCCTGTAATATGCATAAGAATTGGACAGCTAAACCCTTGTCATAACATGGACAGGCCCGGAAGGAAAAGTAAGAGCAGAAGCTAAAACAGAACAGGGACCTGTCTTAGGGATGTGCAGGGCCCCAGAGGCATAGAAATAAGGGAGAAATCTTGAGTCCCTCCAAGGGAAATTCCAGGTACTATCTAGCCTTAAAAAGTAAATGGACAACCCAAGAAAGAAGATAGTAACAAGAGGCTTCCAAGCAATCCAAAGTCACAATGTACCCGATAAAGCTATAAGAAAACATCTTAACATATGTTCTTGAGTTATTTTTCAAAAACTCCCACCAGATGGAAAATGCTGACCACTGTCATGTAGATCTCAGATAAGAGGGAATTGAGGACTGAAGTCTGATGAACATTCTTTGTTCTAAATTTCTTTGTGAAGGTCTGGAAAGAGTCATAATCTCAGGCCAAACCTTAACATTCTTTTCTGCTGTCCCCATCTTTTAGACAAGGCCTTACTTCCTTAACCAATTGCTAATTATAAAGAATCTCTGAATCTACTTATGACTTGTAAGCACTTGCTTCAAAATATCCCATCTTTTAGGGCCAAACCAATATATAACCTCCACATGCTGATTTACAATTTTGCCTGCAACTTCTGCTTTCCCGGAATGTACCCCTGCCTTTAAAAACTCTTGCTTGTAAAGCCACCAGGGAGTTTGTGTCTTAAGCATTAGCTGCCTATTCTCCCTGCTTGATTCAGTATAATAAATGGCCTTCTCTCTTTCACTGCAAATTTCTGCATCAGTGTCTGGCTTTGCTGTGCTGGAGCAAACTCCAGTTTGATTCAGTAACAAGGCACCTAATCAGAAGAAGAAACAAGACTGAACAAGAATTTGCATATACCACCTGTGAGAAGACGATAGTTTCTACAACTGCTCATTAGGAGGAATAAAACAGGTAAGCATAACATACACGCCTGAGCCAAAAAATTTGATAAGAAGAAACGCATTCCTGCAAAATAATTTGAATGCTTACAGGTACATTATTTTACTCTGTCGCTGAAGGTGAGAAAACACAAAGACATAGAAAAACACACAAAATTCAAATTAATTACCATCCTATACTAAAATTGTCCAATTAATCAGTCTGTATTTTTACTGGATTGCAAACTTAGGACACAGCTCTCATTATTTTATGTCATTTTATCTCTAATCTCAAGTACCCTGCCTAATGTATATTTGCAGATGAAAAGACATTGGTAGGTTTGAGATAAATTGAAATCAAGAAGTTTGAGAAAGAAAATTTTCTTCCCTAGCTAGGGTACAGAGACATGATGCTGAAGAATTCAGTCAATTCTATGTGGTCTTTCTGTCTGGAAAGTTAGCATCGTCACTAGACTGAGAGAGAGCCGGGACTCAGGATCACATCACCCAGTTCTCTTTACTGCGTCACTTCTTTCTCTTCTCCTTCCTGCTACTGTTCACTGCAGATGCTCTGGGTACCAAATATTTTCTTTATTACAACATTTTAAAACAAATATATAATGCCTATGTTTTGTAATCTGTATAAATAGACATTTATATAAATCTGAATATAGAAGAACAGTTTTAACTGACAGAAGTAGGAGAATAATGGCTGAACAAATCAAAGGTGGACCTAGCTTCTCCAAACCAACATCTCGATTTTGAAGAACTTTATCCTATTTATTAAAACTCCTGAGACTGCCTCTGCACTGGCACAGGATTCTAATATTTAGAAAAACTATTGAGAAAAAGTCAAGTGTGTCAACCTCCTTTCTCCATAGGAAGGAATGCATGAGACCTAATATATAGCTGAATATCTTAGAATGTAGGAAAAAGAAGCATTTCTCATCATTCCACCTGCATGAGCAAAAGTATGGTTAAGCTTAGAACTTAAAGAAGTACTTTGACTAAATAACCAGGACAAAACTTAAAAAGTTGTCATAGCATTAGACCACAATTTTAATGCAGCACAGCTTAGATTGCATATATTAATAAATAGCTTCCTTCTATTCTAATTGAAAAAATATTGGATAAAATTTGTCTTGGTCACTATTACCATGTTGCAAACTACCCCAAAATTTAGTAGCATAAAATATGCATTGTATCCTGGTTACAGAGGATGTTCAGCACTTTGGACAAAATGGAATAGGAATGGCAGGGATGGTTGTCTGTATTTTAAGACATCTGGGGGCTCAGAAGGAAACACTGAAGCCTAAGGTACACTCATAGCCTGTGGGCTGGAATCATCTGGACACTCCTTCATTCAAATATGTTGCAACTAGGCTATGATGATCAAATCTAGGCTGACCACAGCTGATCACAACTGGGTGTGCTCAGCCTGGATGTAGACCGGAGCTCCTGTACATGGCCTTTCCATGTGGTCTGGGCTTCTCACGGCATGGCTCTGTGAGAATTCCACACAGGGATGATTCCAGCAACTTGTAACAATTTCAACTAAAATTTATAATTTTTCTTGAAGATGAAAGTTGTATGGCCTTTTATGACCTTTCATTGATAGTCAAATAGTGTTACTTTTGCTGCATCCTTGTGGTTACAAGCAACTCAGTTCCAATACAAGGGGAAGGATACAGGTAGCACCTCAAAACATTGGCAGTGGTATTTGTTTTTCACAGCCAATTAGCAGATAAACTAAATCAATAAAATCTCCATTAATTATTTTCAGTTCAAATGTAAACATGTTAATACTTTCACTGAGAAAATACATAAATATTTCAAAGAAAAAAAAATACAGTATCTAATGTTTCTAAACTGAAGTTTTAAGAAGAATTCAAGGCGGGAGTCAAGGTGGCCTACGAGAAGCAGCCTACACTGCCGCTCTCAAGGAGAGGATCAAAAGCTGCAGGTAGAAGTTCGTCTACAGATGGACTGTCACGGGCAGAGCATTGCGAACCATCAAAGAAGTGAGTGGAGACCCCCCCAAGGTGCAGGAGAGAGAGAGGCGGAGTGATCCACTCAGCAAGATGGGAGGGTACCTGGGAAGGCTCCCACACGTGGGGGAGGGTCAGAGGAGAGAACCCCAGGACTCCGCACTCCCTGAGCTTCAAGGGGCTCCCCACCCCCCCACCCGCCCAGCCACAGAAGGCTTCGTACTGACCAGGAAAGTCAGTACCTGGTCAGTACCTGCTTGGAGACCGGAAAGTAGCACTGAACCCACTGGCTTTCGATCCTGTGTCACTGCAGCTGACGTCATTCTGAACTCTCAGCCCCAGAGTGCGCCGTCTACACAGGCAGGGGTTAGCTCCACGGCAGCCTCCTCCCCACCGCCCGTGAAGGCAGGCGCTCTCAAGCACTCTGTGACTGGGGCTGTGCATCCCGCCTCTCCTGCCTCCTGCCACAGATGGCTCTGGGCAAAGCAGGCGCCCACTGTCCCCAGCCGGCGTTAGCAGCTATCTCAGTAGCACTGCTGCCGCCACCTGAGTAGCGCTGCGGCAGCCTCTGCAGCCAGACCTGAGCAGAGGGAGAGCTCACCCACCGCCACCAGCCAGCGGCCCGCCGAGGTCCTGTGACCGGCCCACTGCTGGAGTCCCACATGCTGCGGCTTTTCCTAAATTAAGTTTTCTTAAATCAATGCCCATGTATAAAGAAGGAGCTTTTCCCTAACCTTCAAGGAGCTAATTAGTCCCTAAATTCTCGGTAAGAGTGAGGAATAATCTGACAGTTGAAAAGGAGAGGGGCTAGGTCTCCCCTTCTTGCTTTGCATAATATTCATTTAAAGAAAATAGCACCAGATGCACCATTAGCACTCGGAGATGAAGAGTGAAGCCAAGTTCTCACCTTTCCACATTTAAAGATATCCTCCCTCTGCCCTTTCTCTCTGCTGTCTGCTCCCTGATGGCCTCCCCAACTTCCTGCTCATTTTGGTAGATGTGGCCCTGTCAATGTGTTGACACCCCATTTCCATGGCAACCTTTACCAATGTTGCACAGATTCGGTAGGGGTCTGAAATGGTGAGGCTGGGGTTGGAGAAAAGAGAAATGCATTATTATTATTATTAGTTTAATCATTATTAATCAGGACATTTTGCATATACAGTGTTTTACAGTGAAAATGACACATTTCCAATTCCATGCTATTGTAATTGAAAGATGATATCCCGACAGGAGAAACTGACCTCCCAGGCTTCTCCTCTTTCTCAGAGGGAGATTCTACCCACTCCAGGCCTGCCCTCAGCTTTGTGGCTTCAGAAATGTGTTTGATCAATTTTACTTGTGACAAAAGATTTCAAGGAAGCCTTGTTATAGGAGTACACTAGCTAACTGAAGAAGGCTAAATCATATATCAAAAGTTTAGATAAACAAATTGAGATATATCCACAGAATGGAATACTACTCAGTAATAATCATGAATGAACTATTGATGCACACAACATGAATGAATCCCAAAATAATTATACTAGGTGAAAACAGGCCAAAAGGAATAAATGTTTTATGATTACATTTATATATAATGTTAGCAAATAAAACTAGTCTATAGTGACAGACACAGATCAGATTGCCTGGGGGGAGGGGTACAGTTGGGAAGAGGGATTACGGAGTGGCCTGAGGAATCCTGTAGAGTTGATGGATATGTTCATTATGTTGATGGTGGTGATGGATTCACAGGTATGGGTATACGTCAAACTCATCAAATTGTATACTTCAAATGTGTATAGTTCACCGCATGCCAGTTATACTTCAATAAAGCTGGAGATAAAAGAAAAAAAGAAGAATTTGAGACTGTTAAAAACTGCATTTTCTTTTTATGTTTTTCTTCTGGGAACTTTCTCAAGAGTGATCTTGCTTTAGTCCTGTTCTTAAGCAGCTCTCTAAACTTTGATCCAGTACTTTCTATTAACTAAAAATTGGTGGGGCCATCTCAACAGTAGGAGGATCTTCTGAACTGGCTTATGAGCAGCCCTAATTCCTCAAACGTTAATAGCCTCTCTACTTAGGGCCTACATTAATAGTCTTTCTGACAGAGACGTGCCTTTCCACTTATAGACTTGAAAAGCTCCAAAATGTTTTAGGAGCCAAAAGTCAGGTGAGAAGAAATATATCATCAAGCAATTGCCGCCTTGAAATTGCCCAGTAGGATACCAGAGTTCTAAGAAAATGTCTAAAGTTAATTGCACATTTTTATCCACCTTTACAAAGAAAGGTGGTGATTCCTACAGTAGGTTAATACTTGCACTTGAGAGCTAAATAAAAGGAAAATCTTTTTCAACTTGGCAAAGCACAGCAATTAATTTCATCTGTTAGGATATAAATTAAATGTACAGCTACTAGTTAGACTTTGAAAGAAAAAAGCTAGAGTCATTTTAAAACACAGTATGGTGCACAATAAACCCCAGATAAAACAGGATTTCTTCCTTACCTAAGTTAAAATTTATCTGTATCTCTTAAATCCTATCATCACTTCAAAGTCCTATTTATTAGTCAACTACTATATGACACCTTTCATATTATCCCCAGCTGGTGGTGATTTTACTTATACTTTCATTTTGCAACACGTATATGATACTCCTTACACGAGGCCTTGTATCATAGTTATTGCAGGCATATATTGCCTGTCCTCTGTAACATTTAAATTCATTGTAAAGCTTCGCTAATTTTGTAAGGCATAAAATACACTACTTAAGTGAAAAAGGACATTTTAAATGCATTTGAAATAAATAGACGTTGCATTTAGTGTATAGAAAAGTAACTGCATTTGCTAAATTATACCATCTACCATACGTAACATGCAAGAGTGCTTGTCTGCATGTCTCTGTCATGCGCACACATACATATCCTCCTTTCCAAATTTGTATCTACATCTATATCTATAAACACAAATTTTATAACTTTTCTGTCTAATTTCTATGAAAATGCAGAAGTAATAGAATGATTTAGAAAAACAAATGAGTAAGCATATAACCATACCATTAAACAACCTATTTAAAATTTTCATTTAGCATAAGTAAAGGGTGTTATGTCTTGCTTTATAAGAAATAGACTGAGGCAAAAGTATTCTCTATGAGAATGTCTTAGTCCATTTGTCCCACTGTAACAAAATACTTGAGACTGAGAAATGTGTAAAGAACAGAAATTCATTTCTCACAGCTCTGGAGGCTGGGAAGTCCAAGATCAAGTCACTGGCAGGTTGGTGTGGTGTCTGGGGAGAGCTGCTCCATCAGCAGTGTCTTCCCTCAGAGGCACCCTCACGTGGCAGATGCGGGAGAGAAAACTAGATTTCCCAGAAGTTCTAAAAGCAGAGGTCAATGTTAAATGACTTGGGGATTTTTTAAATTCTATTTATTGATAAGTTCTAAACATAATTTTTAAAAATTAGTAAATTCAATATATAAAATGACCTGCTATAAATGTCATAATGTTTAAAACAGATTAGAATTAGCAGAATGATCATTAAAAGTAGTTTCTTGTTATATGTTCATTAACTAATATATTAGTCACATATTTATTAATACTAGTTTTTCTAGGACTTGGAGAATGTGATATGATCATAAAATGTACTATTTTAAATTAAATAATGTGGGCTCCACAATGAAAAATATTATGTATACATCAAACTCTTACTTTGTAGTTTTTGTATTATAATTAAAAACATTCAGGCCTTTTTTAATTGGACAATTGAATCCAAATCTCAGATCTATAACCTACCGTAAGACATTGGGTCATTAATTAATGTTTATGACTCAGTTCCTTGATCTAAAATATTTGGGTTATAATATTTACTTCACACGCACACTCACACCTACAAATGCACAGGCATCCGTTCTCCTCCCCTCTCTTCAGTGCCTAAGTATTTCCTCCTTCATCTCTCATGATAAACACAATGTATTCATCACCATTCTTGAGATATTTTCTTTCACAACTCTTGTATCTTCTTTTTTTACTTATTTCTTATAAGAGTTGAACTCTCTCCATCTGTCTCTTTCTCTCTCTCCTCTCTCTCTATATATCTACCTACATATCTGTCTTCTTTTTTGGTTTAGAATGCCTTTACTAAAAATCTATACTGCTACAAAAGTCTTCGTACATCTCCGATACTAGAGTATTTCCATTTCACTACATTTTACATAAATTGCTGAAAAATATCTTTCTTAATCTCTGTCTTAATCACATCATTTGTTTTAATTTCTATAGTAACCTATCATGTTAGCGAAGCTAGGATTTTGTGTTAGAAGACTATGATGCTGTAAGAAACTTTACATTTCCTAGTTTCCTTTTCTGTATTTTAGGGAAATAATATCTACCTATAAAAGCTTTAAAATTAATTAAATGCAAATATGTGGGAAATATTTTTAACATTTCAAATGACAAATGTGTGCACTCATATATGTAGTAATAAAGCACTTCAACATGGCTAACGATACTTCTTCCCTGTATTGTTAATATAATATTTACTATTTTTCTTCATGCTCTAGCCGTATGTCGAAAATTAGCCCTTAGCAAATTCCCTACATACTACTACTTGCTTTTATGATGTGCAATTCTCTACTACTCACTGGTATATGGTATAATGAGATCTCATTAACAGTTAAGAACCAACATTTTACTGGTTCTTTGCCTTTATTTTCTAATGAAAATCTCCAACTCTCCCATTAGCTCACAACTGTTCTTTGATGTGCCCAGCAGTATGTTTCATTTCTGTTCATGAACAAATTTTTCTACCAGGGGCCAGGAATGATGTGTGCAGTTCTGCCTGGCATCATCGCTTTCCCTGCCACTCTTCTAACTCTCCTGGGTTTTATTCCTTCCGTATTGCATATGGCAGTCCTCTTTGGGCTCTCCAATGACAGAATTCGGTCCTGTTTGTTCTGTTCAGCATCCCTTCCCTAGTTTTCTTAAGGAACACCTTCCTCTAAGTCTATGCAATTTTGGAGGAGTTGATTTCATCTCTACCTTTAGAAGTCAGCACATCAGGAGATCACACATTGTGCTAAGGTGATAGATTTCATTTATAAGCATGTGTATTTTTTCTTTATTTTTATCGTATACATTTAAGGAGTATACCATGATGTTTTAATATAAATACATAGTGAAACAATTATTACATTTAAGAAATTAAGATATTCAACAACTCACATGGCTGTTTCTGCATGGGTATGGTAAGAGCACCTAAAATCTATTCTTGTAGCAAATTTTCAGTATATAATACAGTATTATTAAGTATAGGTCTCATGCTGTACATTAGATCTCCAGACCTATTCACTGTGCATAACTGCAAGTTTGTGCCCTTTGACCTACATCTTTTCATTCCCTCCCCTTCCTTGCCCCTGATAACCACTTTTGTACTCTCTGTTTCTATGTATTCAACTTTTTTAAGATTTCACATATAAGCAAGATCATGTAGTATTTATCTTTCTGTTTCTGCCTTACTTCAGTTAGTATAATGCCCTCCAGTTTCATCTATGTTGTTGCAAATGGCATGATTTCCTTGTTTTTTAAGGCTGAATAATATTACATATTATTAATTAAATAATTATCAATATTAATAATATTAATAAATGCCATGATTTCTTTATCCATTCATCCATATAGGCATGTATCCTAATCAGAGGTATTTAAGTTCTAATCCTGGAACTTTGCTAGAAATTGTGCACAAATAATGCTCTCATTTCAGTTGACTGGGAACATGGAAAAACAATAGCCTGAGTCTACTGCTGGTGGCAGTAATTGATGCTAACTCTGAGGAAAGCAGAGACAAGAGACAGAGAAAGACCAATTTCTTGTAACATTATTTGATTCTTCAAAATAAATTGTGCATGGAAGCTTTTCAACCACCGCATTTTCAATTACATGAACCAATTCGTTCTGTGTTCATCCTAAAGCTAATTTAAGTTGTTTTTGTAAGTGTGTGCCTGTCTTATAGCCAAAATAATCCTAAAACTCAGTTACAATACTGCCGCATTTCCACCATTCATCATATCTGAGAATATCTTCAGGAAAGGAGGCAGGAATAACAACTGTTTCTATATTGTTTAGTTCTCAGAATGCTGTTTATACTCTAAGTTTGTATAGACTCAGATTAAGTAGTTATTTCAATTTTCTTTATTACCTTTTTATTAAGGATCCAGATACATAACCATGGGCTAGACAGTTTTGAATTTCTTCTATGCACTGACAGAGAAGTTTTAAGACAAATTCAACATGCTAGGCATTTAACTCCTGTGGATGAGTTCTTTTTAAGAGCTTTGGCATATACCACAAATATTCTGTTGGGGGCTCCCTGAGTTTGTTTCAATATACACTAGATGCAGGCTGAGTTTTATTTGGTTTTTAATTAGACAACATCTTAGCTATTTGCTTCACATATTTGTATCTTTCTCATATACTTAAACTATGCTTGTTTGCATCTCTGTTCTTTTTACTTTTTAAAATTTATTTTTGGGAAAAAAAAAAAAAAACTCCTACAGCACCCAGTATTCCCAGGCAGTCTCCTATCCAAGTACTAACCAGGCCTGACCCTGCTTAGCTTCTGAGATCAGACAAGATCAGGCACGTTCAGGGTGTTATGGCTTTAGATGCATCTCTGCTCTTTTGCATGTGCTTTTCCTGCTGCCAAAAAAAAAAAAAAGTCTCCCATCTTTTATGTTGCTCTGTACAACAGAGTAGCTAAGTATAAATTAATTAAATTTAAAACTCAATGCCTCAGCTTTACTAGTTACATGTCAAAATGTTCAATAACCACATGGGAGCAGTAGTTACTGTTTGGGACAGCACAGATATAGAATATTTCATCATCACAAAAATTTCCATTGCTAATGGAATTCTAGACCATGGTTTAGACTCTGGTTTCAAATAAAAAATCACTATTTGAAAATGTAAATGGGTGCACTGCACCCCAAACCCACTAAGCTAAACTATCTGTGTGTGGGTAAGTATTCTGAGGACCTTATTGTTTTTAAAGAAAACAAAGTTGTCAAGTATTTAAGCCTGCCTCTGTTGAGCTTTCCCTAGGAAGATGCCAAGGATACAGTATGACCCACCCCTACTCAGACTTTACTTCCTCTTATAACTTTTCAGTAAATAAACTACCTGACTACTGTTTATTAATTGGCAATTTCTAATGCTCCCTATCTGTAACTTTTCCTCCAGTACTTAATACACAAAGACAAATCTAAAAGCCAACAATTTGCTTTTTATAAGCCAACTCAGCCATTGTTTTGTGACATTGGACAAGTCCCTTAACATCCTAAATCATTTCTTCACCTATAAATGAATAGCAAGTGGAGATGAGTTATCTTTAATCTTTAAGAATTGGTTATATTTGCCTTTAACATAGTTTTATTAAAATATATCTATTGCTATTCTGCCCTTTATTTTTGAAAAAATACTTTCAAATTTAATTGAATAAATATTTAACTAATATACAGATGATTTTTAGTGATTAATGTGGCATGTTTCTTTGAGATGCATAGCTCTAATTAGAGCAAAAGAAAATTAGAGGAAATAGAGAAGGGGAAAAATTCAAAATAGAGGACTGAAGGAGAAGAAGAATACAAAAATAAAAATAAAAGAGTTTTTATCTTGTAGTCTCTGCTACTTTTCATTAGTTACGTTCTGAATAATGTCTATTTGCTCATTATTAATGAAAAAATACAATTTTTCTTCCTCTTTGAGATAATAACCCCAAAGCTTACTGTTACTAAGAGACAGAGTGATTGTGATGATTATATGTTGTATCACACACCTATTTTACTCATTTTTTGTATACTTGGTATTTGAAGTCAGAGAGAAGACAATAGATAAAGAAAAAACAACTGTTACAGGTTGAATCCAATAAAACCTTAAAGGAAATGTAACAAAAATAGCAATAAAATGCAGTACATTTTTCCACTTAATATTGTATTCCTAGTACATTTTTTTATTTGTTTAGATCCAATGATGTATTAATACAATGCAATTCTGATACTACCTACCCAGTGTTATGCCAAACTTTGAGTGAGTTAAGGACACAGATTTCCAAAAGACTGCTCCCATTTCAGGCACCAGTTACAATTTGGGGGTTTTCAGAACACTCACACTTCTGACAAACTGGCTACAAATTCGGGGGTTTCCCATTATGCCCTCAGGTTTGATAATTTACTAGAATCAGTCAGAACTCAAAGAAGCATTATAACTAATGACTATAGTTTTATTATAGCAAAAAAAAAAAAAAAAAGATATAACTCAGGACCATCCAGAGAAAAGATGAATAGTGCAAGGTCTAGTAAGGTCCCAGATTTGAAGCTTCCATTTCTCTCCCCATGGAGTTAGGATAAATCAACCTCCTGCACATCGACATATAGCAATATGTACAGGACAGTGTTAACCAGAAAAGCTCACCTGAATATCTGTGTGCAGAGTTTTTATTGAAATTTCATTCCATAGGCATGATTGATTGAATATTATACATGTTATTGAACTCAGTGTCCAGCTCCACTTTCCTCCCTGAATGTCAGGCTGATATTACTTGGTTCAAAGCCCTCCAATCTTGTGGTTGGTCTTTCTGATGTGGACAGTCCCCGTTCTGAGTTATCTAGATAGCATAAACCCAGGCATGGTCCGAGGGCCCAACCACAAGTAACAATAATAGTCCGATCACTCAGGAAATCTCAAGTGTATTTGGAACCAAAGACAAAGGCCAGACAAATCATTGCACAATAAATTAAATAGCGATCTGGTCTAACTACATCTGAATAAATTTTGTTAGAATCTAGCAGTTTGTTTGAATGATGAAGAAAGAATGAAAATTATATTGTATAATGGTAAATTATTGTGAATATATATTTTTACTTCAAACAGTAAGTCTATAGTTAAAAGTCATTTGCCACTTTCTGTGGTGCAAATATTAAGTTACCAACCTGCCATTCTTAAATGTGGAGCTGGAAGAGATGAACATGACCCTCACCAGCCTGTCTACACTATATCCAGCATTCCACTGGCTAAGAGTATTATACAATTGCAGATTTAACACATGTATTTTGATGTATTTCAATGTTTTAACAAGGAATATAATAGATATTAATCTTTATGTATTTTAACTGAGAAGCTTGCTTCCCAAATCACAGTTAGTGATCCAGCTGGAATTAAACCAGTTATATAAGCTAATGTTTTAGATACTGCTTCCTAATAATAGAGCTGAAAGACAATATCTGTTGGTCAAGCTTTTACTAGAATACTAAAAACTTATTGCTATATTATAGCTCTAATAACCCAGAGCTCTAGCTTCTAATTATTATTTGTGTTCTACATAACATGGAAGTTTTTTGGGTTTTTTTTCCCTACGTCAACTACAGTATTTGCACTCTTACACGTATTGCAGAAGGAAAAATGCAGGTGGTGGGATTTTGCCTGCAAATGACTTCTCCTGGGAAGCCCGACATTTCTACATTAAAGTTTTTAAAGTAGATACTGGAACAAAGAGTAGTAAGAGGTTATAAGCCACTAGAATATTCCTGACTTAACTTTCCAGCAACTATTCAAATGTTTTTTGCCTTCCAAATTGCTAGGTTATTATTACTATTCTCTCCATAGTGTTTCTCTCTTCCAATCAAATCTACTGTTTTTTTCTAAAATATCCTTTCTTGCATGCATTTATTCAGATTGTGTCTGTGATTATTCTGCATGTCTGTGATGGTTAATTTTAGGTGTCAACTTGGCTAGGCCGATGTACTTAGTTTCTGATCAAACACCCGTATAAATGTTGGTGTGAAGATATTGATATATTTTTTTTTAGATGTGAATGACATTTAAATCAATAGATTTTTAGTAAAGCAAATTATCCTCTGTACTGTGGGTAGGTCTCACCTAATCAGTTGAAGGCCTTCGGAGTCAAGACTGAGGTCCCTGAGGAAAAAGGAAGTCTGCCTCCAGATTGCTCTTGAACCTGAGCTGCAAGATCAGCTCTTCTCTGGGCCCCCAGCCTGTCAGGCTGCCTGCACATTTTAGATTTGTCAGCCCCACTATCACAAGAACTGATTCTTTAAAATAAATCTCTAAATATATCAATATATACTTACATATCCTATAGTTCTGTTTCTCTGGAGAACTCTGACTAATACAGTGCTCATGGTAATTCCTTGCTTATTTCATTAGTAGCTCGGCTATATGGATACTCAAAGACAAGGCTCGGGTGAAAATTTAACATGTATAGATGACAAGCCCACATACAAGCAGCTAGTACTAGCTATCAGGCAATCAGGATCAAATTCATGACTGGTTTAAAAAGACTTCCATTTTCATTTTTATCTAAAGAAAATTTCTAATAAAAAATATACTCCTATAAAATACAACACTTAATCTAAATGCAGAATGAATATGTGAGTAACAGCATGTACACAAAATGTATGAAGTCTATGGAGAAATAAAAACATTCCTAAAAGTGACAAACAAGTGCCATGAATTCACATACAGAGTACAAGCGCAATTTTCCATCCTTGATCAGTTCACTTGGATTATCTGAAGCACCTCATTGTCAGCCAGCTGTCAGACGTATTTTTAATTAGGCACTAATGGAGTAATATATGTATGTAAACCATTTAAACTGTGTTCCAGTTTGCAAGGACATCTGTGAGGTGGAAAGTGAAAATCCTTGATCTTTGCCAGACGTTACAAATTATAAAACTATAAAACATGAAACTCAGGTACTCAGAATGACTCAATTTAAAACAGGGGAGGGTGCTATTAAGAAGGTTAAAAAGGACATTTGACTATACTTAGTCGAAAATAAGTGGTTTCTTTTTCTCCAGTTTTTCTCTGAAGCTGTATTTTTGCACTGCTTTAATGCTTTAGTGTAATATACAACTAAGTGTCTTTAAGTGTTCCAACATGCTTGAGACTTCGAGTATAATTTTGAAAAAAAAAGTGTGGATTTTTGGGATCAATTTATTTCATCAAGTAAAGATAAGAAGGACACTACTCTGTCACACAAAGTACCTTACATACAGCCGATTTCAAGAATGTTTTTGGCTCAATTTTAACTTGAAAATTATTTACAATTGCTGAGAGATATATATTTGGGGGGGAAGGGGATGTTTTAGCTCAACTGAGGTCAACTGTAAAAGTAGAAAATGAGGTATGCTATTTTTTTTAATTGCTCACTTTCTTGATTCAATTCTCTGCCCTTACCAACTCATAGACATTTTTAGCAAGCCATAGTTTCTTTATCTATTTTTAATTTAGGTAGCTAATGATAAGGGATTCATTACTTCATTTGTTCTGCAGTGTCCATAAAGTACTACATCCACATCTACATCTGCAGCGACGTGACCAGTTCCCCGTGACTAGAGGAGACCTGCAACATGTGTGTCATCCATGGGAGATCAGAGTATTGCCAGGCCTAGACTAATTTTTGTGGTCCAATCACCCAACCGTCACTTAATAACACATCTTTAAAAAGAGTTACAGCTATAAGAACATTTAAGTGGGAATACTTTTTTTAAACTACACTTGAGTCATGAAGTAAGAGAATCTTCCCAAAGAAGAATCATTGTTTTATGGTGCCAGATTCAATGATGGCAACTTTGGCTGCACGTGAGACTCAACTGGAAAGAAAGCCTTATAAAGGAGCAATGACAGGACCCATCTCAGACCATTATGGCCTCATTTCTGGGATGAAATCCAGGCACGTTAGTTTTAAAAGCACCTATGGTTTGTCAGATACACAATTACCTTAAGAACCCCAGGAAGGTAATGTGAGAAAGTGATGATGAAGGCCTTAAGAAAAACAGACTGAAGACATTTGAGGAAAAAGGAATTCTGCCTTTGGTTTGTTCTTCTGAAAATATCATTTCAACAAAGTATGATTTGAGAAACAGCATTTAGATTCAACACACAGAATAAGTGTTGCAGATTGGGAGGTATGTGCTCTGGTCTACCTGAAGGCCATCTTCAAAGGATGCTTTGGTAAATATAAGACCTTAAATTTCAAATTTAGGAGTGCATATGTATCATCTAGCCTGCATGATAAACGTGCATACTTGGAGGAGAACCACAGAGTTTCAGAATCAAAAGATTGAGGTGATGTCCATGAATCTAAATTTATGTAAATATCATAGGCAATTCTGATTCAAATGGTCTGTGGGTCATTGAGAAACATTGACAAAAGAATTCAATTAAATAACTCAGAAGAGATTCTTTGGGAAAATAGTAAATAAGAATTAGCTTTAAAAAATAATGAATATATTCAGCATGTAAAAGTATGCTGCAGAAAATGGAAAAATCTAAAGAAAAAAGCTTCTCCAGATTTTTGAGATTTAATTAATCCATGTGCTTTTTGCTTCCCTCTGTCTTTGAACTCTCCCTTTGCTATCTTTTTTCCTATTCTCTTTTCCTTTCTCTTTTTCTCTCTTCTCTCTCTTGTTTCATCTCACTTCTTTCCATTCTTGTTCCCTTATTTGGTCTAATTCATTCTCTCTCTCTCCCTCTCTCTGTCCCTCTTCCTCCCCAATGCTATCTGCATCTCTCCTTTTCTTTATGATTTTCTCTCTCTACCTGTGTGCCTCATTCTGTTTCTCCTTTCTTTTCCTCTCTCCACCCGATGTGGCAGATGCCACTGTTATTTTCAAACCTTACTGAGGGTTTGCCCTGTTACTCTCTCCCTTTCTTTCTGTCTATGCACACAGAGAAGAAGCCATATGAAGATATAGTGAGAAAGCCACAGTCTGCAAACCAGGAGGACAGACCTCACCAGAAACCAACACTGATGACTTCTTCATCTTGGATTTATACCCTTCAGAACTGTGAGAAAATTAATTTCTGTTATTTAAGCCACTCAGTCTGCTGGCAACCCTAAATGATATTACAAGTGTCCTTCTAAGAAGAAGACAAAGGGAAATTTGACTACAGAACAGGAATTAAGAGATGTGAAGATGGAAACAAGAAGTGGGAATAATGATAGGAAGTGGTTATGAACCAAGAAATGCTGGAAGCCTCTAACAGCTAGGACAAGCACGGAAATAAATTCCACTCTGGAGCTTACAGAAAGAACCAACCCTGCAGATAGCTCAAATGTAGTTCAATGAAATAGATTTGAAATTTCTGGCCTCCAGAACTATAAGGTAATAAATTTGTTTTAAGTCACCAATTTTATAGTAATTTGTTGCAGCAGTCATAGGAAACTAATACATTATGTATTTATCTGTTATTCCCTTTTTAATAATTTTTCTCATTAATTCATGAAATTATAACCCATTATTCCCATATTCTGTGAATAGTAAGATTTCAAAAATTTTATTTACAAAATTACTTGACTATAATAACTATTATTAATAGAAGTCACTTGCCACAAAGAAGTAAAAGCATTGATTTTATAACTCAAGAAGAGTACAAGAATGAATATTGCTTTAACATGAGGACAAAGCAAATTGTTGAATGACTGTCGTATATTCTGTGACTCTTTTTTTGTAATATCTACTTTTTTTGACAAATTTATTGAAGTATAATTTACTTTCCATGCCATTACTCCATTTTAAGTGAACAGTTAAATGATTTTTAAAAAATGTGGAATGCTTCACGGATTTGCTTGTCATCTTTGCCCAGGGGCCATGCTAATCTTCTCTGTATTGTTCCAATTTTAGTATATGTACTGCTGAGGCAAGCACTGCTGTGACTCTTATATATGCTTATGTGGAGCCAATGTTATCTAAGACACAAAATCAAATTCAGGCAATGAAATAGCTATAAGTATTTGGTTATGTGATGATGATCCAGGATAGGTTATGTAAGTTGTATAAAGCTGAATCAACTCATGATACAGTTCAATATATTATTTTATTATACATTATTATAATAATATATTATAATTCAACATCTGTGACATATTGAAAATAAATTTAAGTCTTTGGCACAATTTAAAGAAATTCTGTACTAGACGTTATTGGTAACATACAACAAAACTGTACTAGACGTTATTGGTAACATACAACAAAACTCTGTTTTACAGAGTTCTCTTCAGCCTATATTGATCCATAGCTCCTCACATTATAATTAGAATTATAAAGTTATAAAGTTTATTATTCAAAACTTCGTCTAATTTTCTGCCAAACCCAGTTCATGCTGACACTTGTATTTCTCCTCTGTCTACTCTCATCATCCTCCCTGTTAGTTTTTCTTCTACTAGTAATTCTCTGTCCTTTCTACTATACATTAAAAGCCTACCTTATGATAATATCTCTTTATTATCAGGCCAACATTCTCAATAGACCACAAAAATGGAGTTAGAGAAGCAGAATTATCTATAGTGTTTTAGAGAGAGATGAGATTTGTGAATATCGATAAATTTACACGTTTTTCTATATCATGTGATTTTTAGGTGAACTTTGATATAAAAGCAAACAATTGAAAGTAAATTATTAAAATGGCAAATTGTAGATAATGTGTTAATGAATATATATACAAAACCTATTTAAAAGGAGTATAATAAGAGGGGAAATCTTTCATGTTTCAAAGACAACTGGTTGAATATTAAAATAATTCATTTCATGCAGCTTCAGTAAACACTTTTACCTGGATTAAATAAATTGATCAGAAATTGGTTTATGTTATTAATGAAATGAAAAGTGTTTTTTATTCCAAATGTTTTTTATTAAAAGAAGGAAGATTATAATGAAGCTGACATTTAATTTTTAATGGGTTGTCAGCATCAAGAATTTAGACAGAAGTCAACTTTTTCTAAAAAAAATGAAGACATCAAATAATTTAGATATTTCCCTCAATATGTGATAGAATTAAAGCTTACACTAAAATAGTAGGAATAATTATGTATATTTAAAGAGTTTGAGAAACAGTAAAGAAAAAAAGGTGGAAATAAATACTAACAAGTTGAGAATAATGATTACCATTTGCTATGCATTATTTATTAGGCACTATGTACAAAGCCTTTGAGGAATAAACAATTATTATAATGTTATACCTCCTCTTATGGTTATGATAACCTAGCCAGACAGACAAGCATATGTGTAACATGTAATGCCAAGCAGGCTTTCCTATCTGCTAAAGTAGGTAGTAAGTATCCCAAATTTCTCTACGAACACATAACAGACATGATTAATTTCACTTGGGTAGAACACTCCAAACGTACATTAAGACTCTTGAGTATCCAGTAGATGTTGAAGAAGAGAGCAGCAGAGATGCAGGTAAGTGCATTAGAGGCAGCAATGGGCATGAATGAGTAGTTAGTGTGATTCTGAAGGATGAAAGTGCAGCTGATGCTCAGTGGAAGGCACACGCTGTAGAATTAAGAGATTGTAGGAGCAATGCTGGGAAAGACATGCAGTTGGAAAAATAATCACGTTAGCACTTGGATCTTTATCTTATTCTGAAATCAGGGACAAGACATAATTACATCTTTGTTTTAGGCAGTGAAACAAAGACTGAGAATATTGATAACATTTAGGTGGGTGCTGTAATAGATACAGGAGTTAATGACAGCCTAATCCACTACACTACACATGAGACAAATGAGAACAGTTTGCTTGGTATAATGCTCTTATATTCTGCACCATGTAAACATTTTGTAATTGTTTTCCATGTTCTTATGCTTCATAAAAGTGATATAAAATTATTTTATTGCTTTGTAGAAGCTTATATAGTATAATTAGCCTGCAGCAAGCAGAAATTAATGTTATATACAATTATTCTTTTTTTCCCAGTGAATTTAGGTGTTAACAATCTAAGACCCCACTCGGTGCTCACTACAAGATAATTAGAAACATTTGGAGTTTTGATACTGAAACATATGTTGTCAATCACAGTTGTCTAAAAATGATAGAAAAGTAGATACCAGATTAAACAAAAATTTAAATCATGGTATCTGGTTTGGGGATTGATCACTGTATTCTGTCATTAATTTTAAAAAGCTATGAAATATTATTGCCAGTTTTCAAAGCAGCATCAAAATATTTCTGCAAAAATAAATCACAGTCCCCATTTAAGTAACTTAAGTGTGTAAAACAAGTTAACATGCTGACGCTAAAGGAAAACTAATTTGCTAATTCCTCTAAAACAATCAAGTTATTATTGCAGCATGCGAACCTCAATAAAACTTGTTTTTCCATGAAAATATATTTTAAGTGACAAAAATAAATAGAGAATATGCTCACACTTATGCTGCTTTTCATGCCAAAAGAGATTAATTGCCTTCTGCCCTCATCTGTTGCTCTTGGCCTTGATCTGATCTAAGAACTGTGCTTCAGAATTTGATAATGGGAAGAGAACAGTACAAGAAGAGATATATAAGATTAAAATATTTAGATCGAGAAAACATTATCAAGAGAGATTAATTATCATATGTGATAAAATATTTTACATTTTGCATTGAGGCATTTGACATGGGTATTTGTTTAATTATGTAAACTTTTATATATTTATATATTATGTTCCTAACTATAAATTGTAATAAAATCGTTTTTAAAAAAGGATAAATAGATATCTATTGTAAAAAGTCTTTCCAGACTGAATAGAATTAATATAGGTTAAAAGAAATTGAAAAATGAAACCAAAACTTTATATTTCCTCTCTTATTTTCTTCAGTTATATAAAGTATGTTAAAAATTATAATTAATATTTACATATGTGACCATAGCATTGTATGAGATAATCTGAAACATTCTATTGGAGAAAGGAAAAATATGAAAAAATATTATTGGCTTTTTTAATACTGCCAACTTTTCTTCTCTACACATACTTTTCAAGTGTATGCTATCAATCTCCCTGCACTGAATCTACTTTTCTTCACATAACTGGACACGATTTTAAAACTGAAATAATCATCTAGTACATTGAAAGCCAATTTGAAGCTTTCATCTAATAAATTCTTCCAAGTACGTGGATATATTCAAGAACAAAAGGCAGAACCAATAGTTTAAGACAGTCCCACCCATATTTATCATTTGCTTACAGAAGTGTTAACTTTGTATTGGTAAAGTCATCATATTATCAAAAATTATTACAACCAATTGTCTTAAGGACGCAGATGTGCCTGGCCTAGATAAGCTACTGTTAACACCAAAGTAGCTGATTGTTTTAATGTTTGAATTAATATGGCACACAGTCAACCTGAGGAAGTGCAGACGATGCAGTCATTACCACATCAACTCAGAAGTTCTGTTTATACCTAGCCTATGTCTCTTTTCTTTCTATATCAAATATGACTCGATTAAGATGCTCTATTTGAAAAAGTAATCTTCAGAGTGTCTGTTGACATTTAAAGTGGGAGTTACGGCTCAAAATGGTACAGGAAGCAATTTCAATAATGCATGCATTATTTCAATGGTTCCTGATCATTGTTAACACCCTGTAATAGAAAAGCTCTATTAGGGTTATTATTTTTTACTCTTTAAGGATTAGTAATTATAAATCTGTTGGTTAGTTTCATCAGTCTAGGGCCCGCACTTAACAAACAAGACATGACATTTGATAATGTAGCCTCAGCAGTAGAATATATAATCCCATGCTGACATTCAGATATATCTCAAAATAGAAAATTAAAGTTTAGAAGCAACGTATTTATTTATGTAAAGGAAATTTGATAGATACACGGTCCATCTTTCTCTATTCAAGTTTCATCAGAGAATTTGAGATTAAGAAAACCTCGATCTGTTTGTTTATTGTTGTTGCTGTCTCCGTTCTTTACACAATGAATAAATAAACAGTCCGGAACTGTACTGGGAAGAGGCCTAGATAAAAATGAAACATTATCTTTAGTTACTGCCATAATGCTAATTAGCATGTGACCTTGGGCAATCATTTCATCTCTTTATATTTTAGTTTCCACATCTTTCTTCACAGAAAATTATAATAGCTATTCTATAAGGTTGTCTCCAGTTTTAAATTGTTAGGAATATATTTTTACAATTGATTCTATGATTCCATTTGCTGTCTTACTTTTTGGGCTGGAAAACATTTTATCACAGTCCTGTGAAGGGCAATAGAAGAGACATTTCAAACAGATTCTTATTTTACCTGCTATTTGAAAATTTACTGGTTCTGGGTTAATGTGCCCAATAATTAATACAGTATGACACTCTCTTTTAATTGCTAATGGATAGAAGTATTTTCTATGATTCCATTATGATCGCAAAGTCATATCATCTAATGACTCTGTTACAGATATGTAGCAAATATTTTAACCGATTAATGACAATTAATGATTCTGGTCTCCAGAAGGGAGTAATGAAAAGGAGCTTTGCTTTCTCCTGAAGTTCAGTGGGGCAGTTTAGCACCGCATTTCCCAGTCATGGGGCATAAATACTGTGGATTCTGGATGATCTTAGGCAGCACATGGATAGAACATTAAATATTGTTGAAAAAAGGGAAAGAGAAAGTGACATAAGGAGAGAGATACTTCTTTATCAATTCTCTTTACTCTTTTCTGATGAATTCAAATATAAAACCTCATTGGGAGCTAATATACTATTTTTTAATATTTCCCTACCATGTGCTAATCTGTCTTAACAGCTTCTCTTAGGCTCACAAAATTTGGGAGTCAGCAATATTTTGTTGTCATTGAATTTATTGTTATGATTACAGTCTATTTATGGAAGAGGATATTCATTTTAATTTAAGGGAATGATTACATTTAATTTAACAATAAATACAGTTAATTAAAATATTAAAGTACATTAATAAATTAAGATGTGTGTACAAATAATCAACAATATGATTCTTATGCAGACATGGTAAAAAGGAAAATTGGTTGTGTTACATAAAAGATGTTTAAGTTTATGAACTACTAATTTTATGGAAAAATCACAAACTTTAAAATGAAGGAGACCTTGGAGTAAAGCTTCTCTCTTCTCCTTTTACTATAGATAACTTTGGCCAAACTATTGAAACTTTTTCAGCCTCAGCGTCCTTGGTAACTTAGAGAGCAGAATATCAGTTTTCAAGTGATGTCATGAGGGTAAAATAGATATAAGGTAAGGTATGTGGAGTTTGGAGGTGCTGAAAAATGTCAGTTTTCTCTCTCAGGTTCTACAGGAGTGGATGTGCTTTCCGTGGTTCACTGGGATGAATCAATACAGTATAAAAGAGTTTAAATAGACAGAGAGCCATATAAAGCACAGAGGAATTACAACCTTAATTTATCCTTCTTTTGACATTTTCATCATTTAGTAATAAATGAGAAAAGAAGTACATGGATGAGAAAGAGAGAATCAAAAGGAAAAAGAACTACATATTTAAGTAAACTATGTTAATAAATTTCTACTACACATACTGCCATTTAAACAGCAGAAACAATCAAGAATATTTGTGCATAGAACTTAAATTTCACACTGACATCTTGTCATTGTGAAGATTAAAAATGAGCATTACATATTAACTATTGTGTAAAGTTAATATTATAAGAAAAACAATAAAAATACAGTGTTATATTATGGAGAAGAGAGAGAAAAGTGTGGACATATATCACAAAACATTGAGAGATTGACTTTTGATCAACAAATTTATAATATTTACTTTGATTATTAAACACTGGAATCCATTTTATAAACAATTTTAGAATAGTGGGTGTTAGATAATACGAAGTTGATTGTTGATTACTAACACCTATTACTACCAAGGTTTTCCCTGACACTAATACTGTAGTGATTTAATTTATCTTCATAGTTTCTTTTAGAAGATAGGCAAGAGCATAGTAAGGAGAATAATCATGTCTTTTGTGAGGTTTTCAGTTAATTTTGGGGTTGCCTTCACTCATGGTAACTTGCCTCGTATAATTAGAGCTAACCATGTTAAATATATTGTTTTCTCTGTGAAAATGGATTTTTAATAACTTTGTATTCATAATTACTTTGAATATACTTTTCATGGTAATTTTTAAAAAAAATAATCTAAGTTTAAATTTTCATTTTGTCTTCCATTATAGAGATGTTCAAGAAGGAAAACAATAAATTGGTCCTTAAAGGACATCTGGGTCTGGTGCTCACCTTTGCATAACCAGAAACTCAATTGATCAGTCTCTGGAGAACTAGGAAACACACATCAAACCCTCAAAGTCTGATTAACAAATCAGAATGCCACTTTGTGAATTTAAAATAGAAGCTACCTTCACATCAATCTAACTACCCCTGGAAGGGTTAAAGACATTTTGTTCTCATTATCAGTGTATCTGTGCCACAAAAGTGCGTTAGAAATCACCAGGTGCTTTGGTAAGCAAAACTGTGGCAAAAGGCATTTCAGGTATTGAAGAATACTTTATTCATCATGTTAAAATGCCTGTTTATTTAATGGTATCTTTAGAAAAGGGATTACAACTCTAGCAACCAAAATAATAAATAAATTCATCAGTTATATTCTTTCTTTCTTTGACTTTGTTTGAAAAAAAATCACAAATTGTCCTAATCAATATTCTTCAAGAATTAACAAAATTGAGTAAATTGAGTTTATTATTCATGTCCAAATTGATACAAGAATATCTGAGATTACAAAATTTCAGCTGGACAGGGGTAATAATTGCTGGATATATATTGTCAGCATAGTGACTACAGTTAAAAATTATGTATTATATATTTGAAAACTGCTAAGAGAGTAAATTTTAAATGTTCTAACCACAAAAATATAAGTATTTGAGGTGATGAATATGTTAATTAGCTTTAATCATTGTACAATGTGTACATATATTGAAACATTACATTTATGAGATACATAACATTGTACCTCACAAACATATACAACTATTATTTGCCTTCTAAAAATAAATAAATAATAAAATTAATACTTGAGGTTATGATACACCCAAACACATTGATTGAAATAATATAATAGTCTCAACAGGAATATATTTTGAAAATGCATTGAAAATAAATTACTTACACAGATAGTTCACCTCAAGCATGGTAAACTAATATTTTTCTTTGGTTTAGTTTTTAAAAGTGACCTTATATCAAACTCATTCTTGAAACCTGGATAAATAACCTATGTGGAGCCTACACAAACCTATACATGACCCATGCTTAGTACATAGAATGTGCATGGACATTTCAAATTGAATTTTAGTATCATTGATGCTTTTGGAGTATTACAGATTCAGGGCATATGTGTCTCTTCAGTAAATTAATACATGAGTAATACCATATAAAACTGAAATATTATTAAAAATAAATAAAAAGCCCACCATATATTTTTGTAGCACTAAAGCCAAAGTTCCCTGTGCAAACATGTTACTATGTGCACTTATGTTTATTGAAGACAACTTTCCATATTGAGACTCCTTGAATGCTCCAAAGTCTGGCAGTTATAAACCGGAGCTCCTACTGATGGTAGAATTCCTGTGCAAGCACTGGTTTGCAATTTCCCAAATTCTAGTTATCTAACAAACACAACTGAAAAACTCGAGTGCCAATTTTCCACAGCTGAATGTATGTCGCTGCTGCTCGATCTGTGAAGGCTGTCATATGACAGAGTCAATTATGCACAGTGGGTTGGGGAAAGAAATCATGAGAGAGAGAAAAAAGGAGATGAGAAAAATCTTCAGCATAATTAGGAAACCATATGTTTTCTCTCTGCCCTATTTTTCCTGCACTTTCAAATATTCTCCTGAGTTCAATTATACTCACCTAGGCTCACAGCAGGTTGAATTTGAAGAACATTTATAAAAAGAGAATGAGCTTCATCCAAATCCCATAGCACTGGAAGATGGAAAAGTTAGCCAAAAAATACTGATATAGTTGGGGAAATAAAAAAAAAATGATAGGCTTTAACTATATAAATACATTATTTGTAAATTTCATTATTCTGAAGATTCAAAATATTATGTTTAAAAGAAAAATCATTTATCAGTACATTAAAATACAGCCTTTTAGTGATAATTGATTTTTAAATTCAAATAGCTTCACTACATAAAAATATTAGAATTATGATACATACAATTTCATCAAAGACTACAGGTTTTCTTTATCAAAAGGAGATCATATAAAACATTTAACACCAACAAATGAAATATCCAGAACACTGCTAACAACAAAAAAAATGTTGACAAGGCAAATCTTCTGGGAACCATTACAAATTGGTTTGTAATTTAAACAAAAATAAATGCTATTTATTTTGAGATCACTCTTTTTTATTTTTCCAATATAAATCCTTGTCGATTACTATAAATTCTATAGCTCCACATATAATTTTCCAATAGACTTCTAGTCCTGTATTTCCAGCTGTGTATTTAATATTTTCATTGAAATGTTTGTTTGAGTCCTCAGACTTTAGATGTTCAAAATGGAAGTAATCTTTTGTTTTAATATAGTTCTCTTGTATCATCAATATTATCCACATTTCTCAGCATTGGAGATTTCTTCTCTTTGTTCTACACATCCAATTAGTCATGAAGTCTTATTAAACCTTTGTTTTATACTTGTGTAAATTATCCGTGTATCATTACACTTGTGTAAGCCATTGCAGCATTTTATCTGCCAGACTAAGTTGGTCATTGTGCTTCCAGTCTCTCCCCATTTTACTCAATTTCCTCACACTTTTCCTCCCCTACTTGATAGTTTTTAAAAAATGGGTTAAAATTAAATTCTTCAACACATGCTTTTATAGACTTTTATAATGTCTCTAATCCTCATGCTAGTATGAAATATTTTTCTTATTATGTCTCATATGAGCCTTGCACCTGAGCAAGTGTGTTCACTTTGCTGTCACCCCTCCCAAGAGCCCCCATGCCCCACCTCTCTTACCCACTCCTCGTTCTGTTCCCACCCCCACCATCAGAAAAGCCACTGGCCAGGCTAGTCCTTTCACCTTTTTCTTCCTCTTAAACTACAAAAGCACATCCATTATTCAAAGCCAAATCAGATCTTATTCCTTTTTGAAAAGTTTACCTATTTTATTCATTCACTCATGAATTCATTTGTTCACTCAGTCAACAAATACTGAATGCCTGATTCTGTTTGCGTGTCTGGAGAACCCAGACTGACGTGTTGCTGTCACAAAGTGTGCTGATCATTGTAGATTAAAATTTTCCTTTTCCAATTTCTTTTGCTTAAACAGATTTCTTTCTTTTTTTGTTGAACATCTTTGTATATAATTTATAATTTGAGATTTATATTTTATCTCATTTGTTAATGATTTCAAGTCCTTCTATTAGCTCGGAATCTAGGTGTTAGAAGAGACCATGGGACTAACATCTCATAAAAGCACAGAAGAGCCCAGAGCCTAGTATATAGCTAACACTTGATAGTGTCACAAATGCTTCCTAATTATTTATTAGATTAGAGCACCAAAAAGTAATTTTTGAAATAGTTTACCTGTAAGTTGCAATGGATCATAATGTTCTAGTAAATCCTGTTTGTATTAGTTCAAGTATTAGTGTCCCTATTTTTTTTATAAGTTTAATATATCAGAGAAAAACAAGGACCACAGTTTAAAAGGGCAATTCAATATAGATATGACAGTAAAATACCAACTGTAGCAAAATAATTTTCTTAGCAAGTCTTTCTTAATACCCCTTTCTTCCAGTTTTAAATTCAAAAAAGAGAAAAGCAGCATTAGAGCCAATTTTCTTAAGTATCAAGTAATCTGTATCTTGCAAAAATGATTATTGCGGAGAGGAATGAAAAAAAAATTTCAGTGATCAAAGCCTCTCCAGGGACAGGTTAGAAAAACTGAAGATCATAACAGATGTTTTTAGCTATCTAGTTAGCTAGGGTTATGATGCAAATAATTGTTACTGCTATTATCTTTGAAACCAGATGTCTGATGCCCCATGAGAGACAACAAAATAATAATGATAATGGTATAGATGATTTTCAAGCCTATTGCCGAGTTACAACTTAATACTGACTTTTGTCTGTGTGACTGCTGACAGGCACGCCAAAATGTTGAGACCAGAAACAGTGTTTTTCCTAAATTTTACTAGAACATGGTTTACAATTAAGACCTAATTTATTATTAGTAATGGCTTTTACTGTCACAATATGCTAATAAGATTACAGAAATAGGAACAGGGAAACAAGAATCTCTCCAGAAAGTCTCTGTCAACTGATTTCAGCTTGAAAAACTGTTAAATTAATTGTGTGACATGTTTATCCCAAATTTCCTCTATGGAAGCAGTCTTGTGCCTGACAGTATTTTTGTTACTCTGATTTTGTAGATAAGCTCAGAAAACGAGTAAGGATTTTAGTGGGATTTCTTCAGGGGCTCAATTCATTTTAAACATGGCACACTGCCTCCTAATTAGCATGTTAATTGGCCAGAATTTAACAGAACAAGTTTACCTGGCAGAGGACAAAGGGTTCCAATGGCATACGGGACTTTGAAAATGCTTGACTGACAGAATACTATCAAATGAAATCAACCAGAAGATGGAACTGCATTTCCAAGTTTGCAAATAATACCTTGGTTTGCTTTACCTGATGTATTTATTTATAATCTGATAGGTGTGGGGATTAGTTTTTGTGCGTGTGTGTTTTTATTCTTTGAAAATTGGTACTATTTCAAATACAGTAAGATTTAAAGGAAAACAATAAAGGTAAACAATCACCAAATCATCAACGCAATATGTATGACTACATTTTTTTCTTTTACTTCCTTTTTTAATTCTCTTTTCTTTTAAGTAGACTGCCATATGCAGCACCTCATCTGGATGTGTCTGGAATCATGGAAGCTTGACTACCCTATGCTCTCCTGAAAATGGACCTTGAGAGCTTGTTTGGAAGTTCTAGGAGGGGAATACAGCTACTCATATACTCTTTTGTTTCTTTTTTCTTTTTTTGGCAACTCTTTTTGAAGTTTATTTTTTTAATTGACAGGTAAAAATTGTATATCTTTGTGGTACAACATGATGTTTTGATAGATGTATACATTATATTAATAGAATGGCTAAATCAAGCTATTTTGCATATACATTAGCTCACATGTTTATTTTTTGTGGGAAAACACTTAAAATCTGCCCCTTTAGAGATTTTAAATCTGTAATATATTGCTGTTAATTATTGTCACCATCATGTATAGTAGATCACTTGAGCTTATTTCGCCTAACTGAATCTTGTGTCCTTTGATCAATATCTCTCCTATGCACTTACCTTCTAGCCTCCGGTAGCCACAATTTTTCTCTCTGTTTCTTTGAGTTTGACTGTTTTACACTGCACATGTATTTGCAATGATACAGTATTTATCTTTCTGTACCTGGCTTATTTCACTTAACATAATGTCCTCCAGGTTCATCTATGTTGTCACAAATGACAGGATTTCCTTCTTTTTTTAAGGCTGTGTAATAGTCTATTGGGTATATGTATCACATTTTCTTTATCCATTCATCTACTGATAAGCACTTAGGTGGATTTGATATCTTTTTTTTCTTCCTAAAATTTTATTGGGGGAAAACTACAGAACATTTACAGTACAATGTTTATAGTCATAATTTGTAGTGAGCTGATTTCCCAAAATATATTACCACTCAAGTTGACTTATCTTGTTACATTCTAAAACCTACTCTGTCAAAGTAGTCCAGAGAGTACATACATAGTGCTCCAACTGTATCTACATACAACCAACACTCCATTTTAAGTGTACAATTAAAT